>KZ807242.1:535075-548141 GCA_000696205.2 Oncopeltus fasciatus
TATATATAGTTAATTTATTATAAAAAATAATTACACCTACTAATTAGAACCTATCCCTACTGCCCTTACTAAATAACAAATAAATAATTTACTTATAACTAATAAATTAATTATGTACAAATATACAAAATATAGTTATTTACAAAGAGGTCTCAAGATATCTTGTTAATCACTGTCACTTATCGCGTACCACTGTTATCGGCACTGTAGAGGCTATCAGTTCGACGCTCTGCGGTATGCGATCTCAAAAGGAATCTGTCACAAATGTAGTGTTATCACTGACTTAAGAGGCCGCTGGCGAGCTGCTTTTATAACTTATTGGAAGAGAAGAGATAGCCCTAGAAGATTCTCATCTGGATTTCTCTGTAACCTTTACTTCTCTTCTCTGACCAAAGGAAGCAGATGCCATCCTTCAATTGGCCCTCAGGACTACTCTAGTCTTTTTTTTTTTTTTTTTTTACAAGCGAATTGACCACTTAGGATCACGCTACAACTTCATTTCTTTTTGTGGAGTTTCCTTTGTGTCCAATACTCCTTCATGCGTTCGCTGGCCTGCTTCCGTTGTTCTTCTGTCCAGGCTCTTCCGGTCTTCTTAGATCTTTGTGCGGCTTGAATCCCTTCCAAATTATTCACTGTGTTCCTAAATATATTTCTGTCTAACAGTTGATCTTCTGAGATATTGAGTCTTTCCATGTCCGTTTTTGTTTCCTTAATCCATGTTGTTGTGGTATTCTTTCTCCAGAAGTAATCAAATATCTGTTTAGTAAGTCTATTTTGGCCCATTCTATATAGGTGTCCAAGAAACATCAACCTCCTCTTTTTCATAGTTTCGGAGATTCTTTCTACTTTCTCGTAAACTTCTTCATTACTTCGAAGTTTCCATCTACTTTCGGTTTGAACAGCGCCCATAATTTTTCTGAGGATTCTTCTTTCCAAGACCTCTAGTTTATCCAGCTTGTAGTTCATGGACAGGCATTCACTGGCATATAGGCATTCTGTCTTAACCACAGTGTTGTAGTGTTTTATTTTGGCATTCCAGGATAAGCACTTCTTATTGTAGATATTCTTTGTCAAGCCATATGCTCTCGCCATTTTTGAGATCCGATCTTCCATTGCATTCTTTTCTAGCCCATTCGCCTGTATGGTCTCAACAAGGTACTTGAACTTTTTGACCCTTTTGATTCGTCCTATCTCTGTTTCCAGAAATTGTGTCCCATCTTTGGAGTTCATCATGAATTTGGTCTTTTCTGTTGAGATCCTCAGTCCCGTTTGGCTTGCGATTCTTTCCAGAAGGTTAATTTGAATGGTTGCGACCTCTGGACTTTCTGATAGGACAGCAAAGTCATCAGCGAAGGCTAGACAGTTGACTTTAATCCCTCTTGCTTTTCTTTCTAGGTAGATAGGGGTTATCTTTTGACGTTCAAGTTCCGAGTTCCATATTCTCACAATCTTTTCTAAGACGCAGTTGAATAGGAGTGGTGACAGTCCATCACCTTGCCTCACACCTGTCTTGATTTCAAACGGTTGCGACAAATTCCCTAAGAATTTCACTTTAGATGTTGTATCTGTTAAGGTATCTTTGATAATATTTGCCAGTTTTGTTTTGACTCCAAATTCTTTAATGATCTTAATCAAGGTTTCTCTATCCACCGAATCAAAGGCTTTCTTGAAGTCTACAAATGACACCACAATTTTCTTACCACTCAACATTCTGTGGCGGAGTATTGACTTCAGGTTGAATATCTGTTCAATACAGGAGCGGCCTTTCCGATACCCTGCTTGGTATTCCCCCAGCTGTTTGTCCAAAATCGCCATTATTCTATTCAAAAGCAGTTTCGAGAGGATTTTATAGGCGATCGGCAGAAGGGACACACCCCTGTAGTTGTTGACATCCTGTTTGTCCCCTTTCTTATGTAGCGGATGGATGAGTCTCTAGTCTTTAATAGTATTATATAAATATATATTCGTACAGTTTTGAGTAGATCATATTTTTAACTTTGAGTAGGTATGCTGAAGAATCAAAGATGTTTTTCAATATTCGCGACAAGATACTAACGTTAATAGCTAGATATACTCGTGGAAAATCTGTTTAAACACTCATTTTTTTAGATTAAATCGTTTTTGAAAATGAAAAATAGTAATTTATTTTAATGTTTTTTTTATACTTCAATTTGGATTCTTAAAAAAGCAATCGTATCTCTGGTTTATGTTGTCTCCTTCCACTAATAGTTAGACAAATATGGTAGAGGCAGTAATCCCTGGAGACAATAATTAATGACGTAATCCACTTTAATGACTGATTCATCATCATCCACTATTTTATTTGATAATTACACAGCGTAATTTCTATTGCCCGCTGAATAATTAATTGGTTATTCTCCCTATTGTGTAATTCCAAAATGAGGTTTTCTTTTCTGTACATTTGTATACATTCACATTTTTAAATATTTAATTTTCTGAAGATTGGTTATATCCAACTTTTTATATTTGTCGATGCTATGATAGTTGATTGTTGTAATTAAGTAATTTAGATTCAATATTTAAAAAAGAAAAAAAAACCCACTCTCAATTGTTTTACCACCACGTTCTGACCCACTGATATTTTGCGATTCTATGAAGAATAGTACCAAATTTGGGCTAGGAGTCACAAAGAGATCCTCTGTGTCAATAAAAGCTTGTCCTGAGCTATGGATGTTTAGAATGGAAATGCAATCAGTAGATAGCCCCTCCACCCATGATCTTAAGTAAATGAGGGAGAGACTAACACTAAAAAAAAAAAAATTTTTTTATTTTGACATAAACGTTTTTTCTCTTTTTTTCTTTCATCACTCTTCCCCTGTCAATAATTTCATATCATGTTGGAATGGGGGGAGATAAAATTTTAAATAGTAATATATTTCTTTTATTACTAAAGTTGAAAATAAAGTTTATTATTAAAGAAAATAATTATTGAACTTAATAGGTGAAACGTCAGCAGATATTAAAAAATATATTTCTTTAAGTTGTATTTTTTGGATCATTCTTGACGGAACTCCAAAAAAATTCTCTACTAGTAATTTTTTAATATTTAATACAAGAACATTGTGACGATAATATTTATTAAAAAAGACATTCAATGAATGGATTGATCGCTTCTTTAGATCCAGTCTCAGAGAGCCTAATATTTTGGAATGAATGTTTTTCCTTCAATATCCTCTTTGATTCTAAAGATTAAATAAGTCATTAATTGTTGTTCAGGTATATCCCTAGAGAAAGTATGAAAATCGGATTGGATTACTCATCTCTTGCGTGATGGAGATTTTATTATCCTATTTGGATATAAATGAATTAATAAGCTCGGGATGAGGAAAACTTGTTGAATTCACCTGTTATTTGCATGTAGCAGTCGCTATTCATCACTGTTACTTGTCCAAGTAACAAACGTCAATTTCCATTAAGACTGATTACAAGCTCAGCTGCACTTCTTCAGGATCCTTGAAAATGAAGGACAATTGTCCTTCCAGTAATTACTGGATATTTGTTGATGAGAAAGCATATCTGTCCTTGCCCCGAATGATAATAGATGCCCTTATCAGCACAGCTGACTAATTCTGTGAGGAACAACACTGACCTAGAGAAAAACTGTCTTTGGTTTGAGAAGAATTTATAAATCTCATTGGTAAAAGATTAGAGGAAAATAAAACTTTCTCATACAGCAACTGCGTGGAATAATCACGCTTAAATATTTACATTAATAAGAGTACAAGTCCAATTTGAAAGACACCAAGGCTAGTTAGGCCCCGGCTAGGGGAAATGAGAGAGGATTGTTATCATAACTGGTTACATTCTTATATATCTTTCTCAATAAATGTTCTTAACCAAATTGTTCCGAAAGTAAATGTTAGAAGTTTATATTTAACATTTACTATATTCAATAATTGTTTTTCCATAAATTAAATAAACAAGATAAAAATAAATGATTCGATATGCTTTCCATTAAACACATCCCTCCATACTTACTTTCTTTCAGTATATAATTTATATTTCAACCATTATTTTCTTTAGCACTCAGAGAAACATAAGTATTAAGTTTTTTTTTTTCTTAAAACTTATACTTCAAAACCCTCGAAATCATGAAGGCAGGTGCTGTCTATGAGTAATCGCTCTATTCTAGTCATACATGGCCCTGAAAAACCTTTTATTTATCAATAAAGGCAGGGCGGGACACTAACCGAAATTCACAGACACAAAAATATCCTCTTGACTAAACCTTTTGATAATACCTGTTGTATTATAGAATCAAAGTTCATATTCAAAATTATTTATAAATAATTGTATCTCTTCTCAAAAATAAATAATTAAATTTGACTAATTTAGCGATTTACTAATATATATAGTGGGTTTGTGTGTATGTGTTGGAGGAACTAATAAAATATGACACAATTCGTAAATTTCATAAGTGTATTTAGAGGAGTGTATGTTTTTATTTTAACTTCTAAGCTCATAAAATGTTAGTACTTAACATACTTAAGTACTTTTAGTAATGAAAAATAACTCCAACCTCACTATTTACAGAATAATTATATTTCTTACTTCTAAAAACTTACTCTGTAGTACAGAAAGGATTTCCTCAGCTTAACGAACCACCGTGCTAGCCACTAAGCCAAGCGAGGCCTGCCGTTATTGAACTGACGTCATCTTTCCCCTCTGCATAATCCATATCAATACAATCCATCTATTGACGACCCTCATAACCTCGATGGGACAAAATCGATTAAGTGAGGTCAAGCCCAGTGTTGTGGCAATCTTTCGATGTCCCAGAGTCACTTAACACCTCAGAATAGTAATTGTCTTCGTTCCTCTCATCCCTCATCATGTAGACTGATACCTATCCATATTCATTATGTAGCCATTAGTATATATATATGTCGATAACTGGTATTTGGTAAACTACCAGTTTTTAGGAGTAGTTTAATATATGTCAATTCCTCAAGGTTATAAAAGATTATATATAAAATTTGGCTTTTAATTTAATCCCACACTAAATTATTTGCTTAAAACAATTACATAGTAATTATTAAATATTAGTTTATTTCTGTAAATGATCATTAACACATACATATGTTTTTCTTATTAACAATTGTTTAATTTCCTAGATTATTCCTACTTTCTACTTGGACCGTTTTAACACTCATTTTCAGTCATGATATAGTTACCCCAGAGCAGGAGACTCTCTCCCTCCATAGAATTTGAATTTTACATATATATATACATATATATATNAGAGGGTGTGAGGGGGAGAGAGGTAGGATATATATATATATATATATATTTATATATGTGTGTGTGTGTGTGTGTGTGTTTATTAATCCAGGAGGCAGAGGTCTTTTTCCACACCCAGAGCAGTGCCTTCTCAATACCAGTCCTCCTTCAGGAGTGATAAGTATCTAGCTCCCGCTGGTATATCACTAGCTCTGAGACTACAGTGCACTCTATTGGTGATATTTGGAACTAATGGTTCAGATAAGGACGTATCTAAGCCAAGGACCTTTTAGTAAACAGTAGCTTTGGAGCGTATACACAAGTACAGAAGCCGAAGGACTGACTTCCATATAAAGTACCAACAGCCATTTTCTGGACCGTATCACCTAACACGACTGCCTAGGTTAAGAAAGGAATGAAGCGGTAGTCTCAGATAAGGAAAGGTATCCACACCAATTCTCCTGGTCCGAGTGGTTTACTGCATCAACAACTGTGTTGCCTCCTGTATAAGGCCGTGCTCACACACACGCATATCAAGAGATTACAACCACTTCTAGAACTGTGTGTGTCTGTGTGTGTATGTAACACTTCTACCGACTACATCTAATTTTTCGCAACGAATCTTGGTCAAAGTTGGCAAGGTTAGGCCGATTAATAGCGATCTATAAAATGTATTGCTCTTTTAGGGCTGTAATACTGAACCTAACTCAGTCAAACTAAGAAATCATTTAGTAATAAGTTGAAGGATTTAAATTTTTATGATGAAATTTAACAATCAGACAGAGAATAAAGTACGTATGGGGGAGGGCGTAGAATTTCTATTAATTCTTAGTAGTTTTCTAAGTATTCACTACTCTTCCTTTTAAATTTTAATTCAATCACAGCTTGAAAAAGGAAAATATGCCAGTAAGTGCAAAAAACATTTAGGAGTGAAGAATGAAGCAATTGTTGTTTATCATAGCTGATGAAAACTTGATAGATGTACTCATAAAGTTAATACTGTAAATATCACCAAGGTTTACAAAAAAAAATAAATTATATTATTCTTAAATTTAAGACTCACTAGAAAAATTATACACACACATATATGTTTTGTCTTAGTATGAACGCACATAATTAGTTCTTGCTCCTTAAATGCTGACTCAAAACCAGCAAGACTAGCAAAAGTCCTTCAAACAAGTGCTGTGTAATTTAAGCATATTACATATGTTTAATTAAAGATGAATATAAATAAGAGCAAATGACGGAATTGCATTTAAGAGCCGTAGAGAGCAATGAGTGTAAAATATATGACCAATAGAGTTTGTTTGAATATGATCAATAAAATTTGCTCTAGATTGTCAGTATGATAAAGTGGGGGAAGTTATGCTCTCAGAATTAAAATAGTTTAGTAAATAAATGTAAGAAAATTACATTTTACACCTATTATATTCTAGATTTTTTTTTCCTATGTCGAATAACAAAGAAGATATTACTATAATAAATTTGGTCCCCTTCTAAAACCCCTCCTTCTCTCATTCGACTTTTTATACTGCTAATAAATAAATATGACATTTATACTATTAATAAATAAATACATANCCTTGCCATTGTCGCCATGGTGAAGATCCCTCCTCCCAACTTAGATGAGAATATCACCTCCGATACACCTCTCTATTGTTATGAGACTATTTCATCAAATTTCTCAAATGTTTATTTAATATATATGTATTTATTTATTAGTAGTATAAATGTCATATTTTATTTATTTTACACCAATTTTGTTCTGTATATTTTTTTCGTAGCGCTAATAATAATGAACATATGACAAGTTTAAATTTTATTACTCTTATTCTTCCCCCCTCCCCAACTCCGTTTTCAGCCATTTGCGAACTCATTTAGCAATTTGCAAGAACAACATTAAATTCCGATATGAAATTCTTTTTTTTTTAAATTGCGGACGCTAGATCGCGTACAAATATATATTTATTTAAATATAATTTTGTGTGTGTGTCTGTCTGTTAGCTTACCTTTCTAGGGTCAGGGAGGGGCTATCGACAGGTTTCCATCTCTTTCTTAACATCCATGGCTTTTTTATCTATCAATAAAAGCTTGTTCTGGTTGGATTTCGAACCAGCTATAAATAATGGATCACATGAGCCTCCTATATAAATTTTAATTGACCATATTTTTTACACACTGATTTAGGATAGGTGAAAATCAGTTGAATTTTTTCAAAAGTTGCAACATGTCACCAGCGTAAATAGCTTGGTTTTCCTACGGTTCATACTGCCTATATATGTGTGCTGTATGAAATGCTTACGATTTTAAGAGTTTAACTAAGAGCTAGGAGCTTAAAACCAGCTTCTTCTACTTTCCCTCATGGCATCGCACCTGAACCAATTATCTTTCGTCTTTTTCGCCTTTTCTATCTCGTACGAACAAATTTGTTATTTTCTTACATCTATGCTCAAAATATAATGGAAGATGAACAACTGCTTCATTTTTGGCTGCTCCTATTTGTCAGGCATTTTGTTTTTCTCATAAGAAAAGGCAACAACAATGATCGATTACCTATTATAGCCATTCCTAATCCTCCAGTAGCCGGGTAGAGCAGGTTCAGAGAGACCAGGCAATCTTGAGAGATCTATTTTCCTCACGAACGAACTTGACACTACTGTAAAAAGGAGTGGAAATGAGTGGTACCAATGATTGTCTTAATTGACCACATTCACTATAAAATACAATTCAAAAGAATATCTATATCTAAAAATTTAGTTAGACTATGGCGTCACGAATTGTAAAGTTGTCGGGAATTTGCCTCAATAGAATATTTCAACCTCTTTGTCACTGACTGTAAGTTCTGACAATCAGATATGAGCGTAAATTTCAATTATAAATGAGTGCAGACCAACCCTTATATCAAATTCCAGTGAAGATGATAGTCTCGTGTGGAAAAATATCAATTTTTAATGAAAAATGTACTTAACAATGTTTGAGAAATATTAGTCAGTGAAGAGAATTGCGATCTTCTGGTTCTAGGAACTGCCACAGGAGGCACTACAAGTCTTTATATAACGCTAAAATGAGTTCAGGTAATCGTTTCATTTACAATTAGTGCTAATAATTATTAATTTTACTTATAACAATTTTGAGCTAATGATGTCATAACTACTTAGAAGAAATTAACTGAATATATATATATATATATCATTACATTTCACTTATGTGAAAATTCGAATTATTTATATAGAAAGAGAGATTATTTATTCATAAAATCGATAAGAACTTTTAAACTCGTGATTGGCACTAATTTGAATGTTTTTGCACAACAAGGAAGGAGGTTGCATGCCGTTCAAAATTAGGGCGTAATCTGATCTGTTCGCAACACGAAATTCCCACAACTCTGGTCAAATCCATTACATTTCATACTAAAAATGATTTCAGAACACTAAATAAAGTAGAAATAAAAAAGAAAAGTTTGATACACAACAGCAGAGTTAACTGAGACTCCCAAGTTATATAAAATCTTCTGGATAAGTGTAATTCGATCTTACAAACGGAAGATGGGAATGAGGGTATAAAGGCTGGTTCTGGATTGTTCGGGAGTAAAAAGAGAGAGGTTTTATGTGTGTGTGTGCGCGCAAGCTTTTGCGTATGTATTTTCCCATAAGTAGGATCGGTGAAGAATCTCATTATTTTTTTTTTTTCAATTTCATATCGTAGTGCCTAAGAGAATAGCCCCATTTCTCTGCGAGAAATCTATTTTAAAAAAACGGTCACCCTGGACCTGCATAAACTCTGCAAAAATTATTGATAAGTCCGAACTGTAGAGGTGAGAAAGAGAAAGACGAACGAAGCTCGTAGTTCTTTTTTTTTAACGTTTCCTTACTGTGTGCCTTATGTAAACATTTTATAAACCATAAATTTAGAAAATTTAACCTAATGTAGTAAATATTTTTATTATTCACCTTCCCCTCCCTCTCTTTTACCCCATGAAGAAAACTATGAAACGTCCAATATTTTTCTTCATAAAAATTTTTTTATGGTTTCATATATAGTTTTAGTTTGTTTTTTCATAGCAGTAACAATAATTAATTTCTTGAGCATTATCGAATTTCGTTCCCTCTTAAACTCTAAACTCCCCCATCCAATTTTACCTCGGGTGGGGGGGGGGGAGGTAGGAAGAAAAGAAATACCAAATTTAATTTGTATAAAACATACATTCTTTTTATGTATTGAAAAAAACAGCAACTTTCTTTTAAAAGAAGAGGGCCTTCCCAATCCACGAATATGCATTCTTAAATATACCTTTATAAATAAAAAAAATACCATCAAATACGTTTTTAACATAATCTTTTTACTTTAAAAATTATTTTATTTTTTCTTATTCCTTATTGTCCATTTCACTTGACAAAACCATATTACGGTTTGCTATTATTTACATCTATCTTTAGTGAAACATTGTATCTGATATGAAATCTACTTAGTTTTCTACGTACCAGAGTAACTGATTTTTTTTTTTCAACTTGTTATCAATTATAATTTCTTATTTTAGATCATTATAGAAGTATTTTATTAATTTATTTCATTGAAATTAATAAAGCTGGCTAATGAATGAGTGTCAGAAAGAAATGAAAGAAAATTATGATTTTTTTAAATATAGGAATGCTACAATTACAGCATATATAATTTTCGTTAAAGTTAAATATAATCAATTTAAAACAGATGATGGGGTATTTATTTGGAAACTCAGTTTTATAAACCGGACTTATTTCGAATTTATTCTTCTTTATTTTAAATAAACATCCATTTAATCATGAATTATGGAAAAAATAATTCAGTACTCCAATTAATAATATTTTTAATGTTATTTTTAGAAAGTTGTTGGATAGTATCTCAGAGGAGTGATCTAAAGAAAATATATCAGCAATATATTGACAAAGATAGATAGATTGATTAAAATTCGTTGATTCATTCCATGTTCCATGACTGAAGATTTTTTTTTTTTTTTTCTTTCTGGGTTTTATTTCTTGAGAATTTCTAGTGAAACTAATGTTATCATTCGGAATAAATAATAATTTGTACAATTACTGCAGTAATTAGTGTTGGCTGGACTGTATGTCAGCAGTTTATTGCCTCGCCTAGCTCACTCTGACAGTGGGTCAGAAACCTGTCGCTCTTGTGCCAGTCTTAACAGCAAGAGGAGATCCTTTATCACTGAGTGGAACTATGTGTAATTCTCTTTGGAAAACTATCGTCCCTGGTAAGGTCAGTTCACTTTTAGTTAGAACAGTGGCATTGTTATCAAATCAATCACCGGTTACTCTACCTGTATAAAAATTTGTCCTTAAAAAAACCGAAATATTTGAGTAGCAAATTTGTAATGTGATGTAAAAAGTACTAAAAGAAAATTATGTTAGTTAATTATTCAAGAGAAAGTGTATCAGTAGTAATAATTTATATCAAAGGGATCTTGTGTATATAACAAATGGTTTTTATCAAGATTGATCATACAATGGTCCTTTGACTAAATAAATCTTTATTTTCACAGGACTATTAAAGATGTGAGGAAATTTTAATATGAACATTTGAAAAACTAAATACACCATTGTAAGTAGAGATAATATAAGTTAGTCATAAATCTATGCAGTTCAACACTATTTTAATGAAAATAGAAATAAAATTTTCTCAAATAAATTTACAGAATTTTTAACATTAATTTTCCAATATATTTAATAACATTAATTAAGATTTTTTAATTATTTATCCTACAATTATTATGAATTGGGCTCTAACTTGTTCATTGATTGTTTCCAGCAAGCTTCTGACTCACCAGCATTCCGAGAAATATTTTATAACCATTTTTCCAATTTCAAGGAGAAAGATTTCTAGGGAGATTTGATTTAATTATTATACCAGCTAGTTATTTTATGTCGAAAGACCTAATTATTTGATTGATCTGTCAGTTTCCAGGCAAGATGGCCACCAATAAAAAAAATTATCTACTTATTGGCAGCGATTTTTTTCTCACTAGTAACCTTTTTTTTTTTTATTAGGTTGTTCTTTTCCTAGAATTTTTGTAGTAAATTAGCATTTCTATGAAAAGAACATTGTTAACCAAGAAAATAATCTCATTTTGAATTCCTCTGGGCAACTTAGATTCGTCCAATTTTTAGGAAGTTTTTTCACACCTCAGAGATTCAAGCATAATGTGCAGAGAAAATGAAAATTGAATTGAATGTGTTTTCAAAAATTTTATTCAGAAGGCATTGTATGTATAACCTTTCTGTACAATTAATAATTCTCTAAATATTTTGTTTATTTAAATAATCAAATTTGAAATATCGAGAGAAAAATTGAGAAGGTTTATAAATGCATTAAATTCCAGCTTGTGATTAGTTGGTCTAGTACATTACTATACGGGGAATGTCCCTGACATATTTTAGCTTTACCTGGTTATTATTGGAACAATCCTACTCTAATTAAAGTATTTTTGGCATATTTAAGCTTCTAATATTTGTTTTCATATTCTTATACATGTATGACATAGTCTATATTAACATTAATATGTATATATATATATATTTTTTTTACATTATATAACCATCCAGAATAGACATTTTCCTTCAGTTTCAGAGTACTATTGTTGATAATTCTGTGTAATAATCAATGTTTCCTCTCACCAACTGACAGATGAAACAAAGTATTTCTGATAAAAAATCTGTAATTCTGTCATTTTTTTTTTTACAGTTGATAATAGTATATTATATAAAATATGTCAATAGTTATTATTATTTTTAAGCGTATATTTATGTTTGCTGAATAATCCAACAGTTAATTAAAGATCTGTGATAGTTTTTTTTTTTTTTTTTTTTTTTAAATATCCCAGCATTGGGATTAGAAATTTTGGCAATTTAATCTTCAATATTGGGTGATCAATTTAAGTTGTTCTGGGGAATAGTCTCAAATTACTGATCATATAAATTGAATATAGGTTGTTTTTTTTTCATTATTTTTTTATTATTTCAACAACCTCCACCATTAGTGTATTTTATTAAAAGCCTCTTATGAGAGCTTTTGAGTTCAGTGCCTTGTCTTTAGTACTCTCAGCGAGTCGATGGCTAACCAAGTCATCCTCTGACTGTAAACTACTGTACGACAATATTAGATATAAGATTACTATATTAGTGTGCAGCCAGTGGTCGATTCAGGATTAGGATCAAGATATTGGGCAGTCAACAGCTTGGTCATTGCGCCCTGACTGTTGGGAGTTTGGAACACTGTTTCAATTATCCACTCTTTACATTCGCTAGTCGTTGCTTAAGACTTATGAGCTAGAAATGGAACATCAACAAAAATGTATAAGTGACAATCACAAAATAGAGAGAATGAACGAAAACAACAATTGTTCTAGACTAGATGCACAGTTTTTGTTATCACAGTGTTATTGAGCGTAGTTTTTTTTTTTTATATTTTCTATGTTACTACTTGTGTATGAATTTGAATATCATAATTTTTTTTTTTTTAATAAATAAATAAATATATATATATCTATCTTTTTCAACACATTCAGTAAATAAATAAACAGTTAAAAACACACATACACATATATATTATCTGTTTCTTATATTTTTTTGTAAAGGCCTGACTCTTTTAGGATACGGATAATTTTTTCAGTATTGTCTTTACTATCCCCTAGAGCTGAGTGTAGCTGTCTTGGCAGATTGTGAGCCAGGAACAGTATTTGGTGGGCTGGGCAGTCCTCTGAGATGTGCTTGACGCTGAGCGGCGTGTCACAGATTGTGCAACACGGTGGTAACTCCTTAGTTATAAGGTGGACGTG
>KZ807242.1:548256-564262 GCA_000696205.2 Oncopeltus fasciatus
ATATAGTGGACTGGGTGCAGTTAGATTTTGAGTTTGCCTCCCAGAGACACTGCTGAATAGTGACAGTAAAGAACTGGACACTATCATCCAGCTCTTCAGGAGTTTTCAAGGAGACTCCGAGGTCAAGTGACTCTTCAAGTAGAGTTCTGAAAAATGGCCAGTCAATGGGACCATTTATTAGTGATGGTGGCAATTGTCTAGGGATGGGTGTGAGTGATAGTGTCAGGAGTACAGGGCTATGGTCAGAGGAAAGATCATTTAACGTAGTTACGGAGTGGTGAAAAGGAATAAGATTTTTACAAATGAAAAAATCCAGGATATCAGGAAGACGGTTAGTATCAGTAGGTAGAGGAGGAGGGACAAAAAGTAGAGAAATTGTGAGAGGAATATATATATTAATTTTAAGTGTGCCAATTAATAATTTCTCATAAGAATGTTCAGTGGAATAGTGAAAAATGTTTCAAAAGTCAAATTTTGGTACCAAGATGAATGAATAATTCATGAACACACTCTTCTGGAGTCTCTAAACAGACATTAGATGTGTAAATATGATACCAAAATTTTTTTAATGAAAAATATATGTTTTTTAATATGTAAAACTGATTAATAATATTTATCCATTATATGCTCTCTATATGGAGATGGCCTTGTGACTTCCTGAGCCTTAATGTCTAAATTTATTAGGAATGGGGACGATGGGCTCCTTCTCCCTGCACAGTGCACACAAATAACCATTTATTTATTTATTGTTAATTTTATTTTTTTTTTGTTATATTTTTTTCTTNTTGTATCATCAAATTACTAGATGTTAAGTAAACAGAATGTAATAAATAAAGATTTATTTATTTTTAAAAAAAATATTCGATCTATCCATTTTTCCCATCCTCTTTGTGGATCCCCACCGAAGAATTCTTGTCCTTTTAAGCCATACCAATCACTAAGCAATTTGCATGCATCTTTAATAGAAAGGGCTGTGTCAACTTGTGTGTGTCCCTTTGATGCAAATGTGTAGTAGTTGGTTGGAGCCAAATCTGGGGAGTAAGCTGCTTATGGAAGAATTTCCTAACTGAACGCGTTGATTGTTTCCTTGGTCTGTTTTACCAAATATGATATGGCATTGATGGAGCAAGATCACTTATTGTGTTCTTTTTTGATATTCTGGTCGCTTTTTAATTAATTAAAATCATCCAATTGCTGATCAGTGTAGTATCTCTGTATTAAAAATTTCCCCAGGTTATAACTGCTTATGGTAGACCACACCTTTTTCATCACATCAAACACAGGACATTGTCTTCCATCCGCTTCAGACATATTTATTTATGACAGAATAAATATTCTGAAAAATGTCTGATCATTGTCAGATTTAAATTTACTGAACCATTCAAAAAATTGTGATTTGCCTAGGGCACGCTCACCATAAGCTTTGACAAGCATTCAATTTGATTCTGCAGCAGTTTTTTCTTCTTATAGAAACAGAAAATTAGTGCTGTCTGTATATTGTAATTTGTTTAAAAAAAGTCAACCTGTTCAATGCCTCTAAAGGCACAGTTGTAGAATGAAACTAATATAGGTCTATGTTGAAAATATTTATCAGGTGTAAACAAAAAACAAACGTCACTGCTGAGTGAATTAGTTAGTATTTACTTTGACTACTACCCATTTTCATTAGCAAACTCTGGTTTCATATTTCACACTTGGTATGTATATGCATGGTTTCATAAAATTTTAATTGTAAAGTTCATATTTTTATAAAGGTTTTAAGATATTTTTATGTTTGGTGTATATAAATCTAGCAGCAACTTATCTGCTGAATTAATAATAAGTAAATTAATACTACTTATAATTTGTTTAATAAAACAAATACTTTAACTTAAGCACGTTATTCAAAAACTAGGATTCCTTTTCAGATGGAGTGGCCGCTCGAGTGGTGCTATATTTCCTCTCCTTCTCTGGCTTCATGGTCAGCTTCATGATGAGGACTGACATAAACCTTGCCATTGTCGCCATGGTGAAGATCCCTCCTCCCAACTTAGATGAGAATATCACCTCCGATACACCTCTCTATTGTTATGAGACTATTTCATCAAATTTCTCAAATGTTTCACTCTCACCTCAGGTACTTTTTTTTTCATTTGGTAGTCTTACCTCTATTTCCTATTACTTAAATCTAAATACTTGTCTGCTCTATTTTAATTCATCCTTTGTTTCTGAAAATATTTAAAATTGTATAAGTATAATTCTGTTGTTAGAGGGGATCAAATCACCTATTAATTTTATAAAATCAAGTTACATTTACCAGGGGTTTAATGGTTATTCTGTGGAATTATTTAATATTCTATCTTTATTCATTATTTTTATTCTTATCGACATTTATGATATAAAATTATGATTAAAGTTTTATAACTTACAATATTTGTATGGTCATTTCAATTACAAAACATTTTTAAGCTAAGTTCAAAATTTTCTCTTGCTGTCATTAAATAAATGATCTTTAATTAAAGACATACATTGTTCTTCTGTTCTCATGAAATATTTTTAAATATTTAAAGCTTCAAAAGCTATTTGAATATTAATTTATTTCTTTTGTGATTTTTTTTTTTACCAAGGAAGAAGGAGAATTTGACTGGGATCCTGCAGTACAATCGACAATTCTTAGCTCTTTCTACTGGTGTTATGTGCTGAGCCAAGTAGCAGGTGGTGCACTTGTCCAGAGATTTGGCACCAAAACTGTTTTCGGGTTGTCCCAGCTTGCTACTGCTGTCTCTTCTCTTCTCATCCCTCGCTTTGCTGAAGTACACTATGGATGTTTGATTGTACTTCGTTCTATTCAAGGCATTGCTTCGGTAATATATTTTAGTTTTTTTTATTTATAATTATATATTAGTTTATGAAAAAATATGCTATTTGAAATTTTATTTAGTTGTTTGATATAAACCTTTCTGAAGAATCACTGTAATTTTCTTCCTTAGCTATGCGATATATAGGAAGCATTATAATCAGATTTCTGTAATTTTCCTATTTTTTTTAAAAAAGACATTAAGTCATACTGTCATGAGCTATGGGTCAATAATAATCATTAACAAAATAAATTAAGGTTAGTTTATTATAAAAAATAAGTACACCTACTGATTAAATAGATAAGTAGAAAGTAAAAATTACTTATTAATTAACAAATATATACAAATTAATTAAATGTGCTTATGTACAAGAAGGCCTAAAAAGAACTTGCTAATTACTGTTACTTATCACTTCACTGTTACCGGCACTGCAAAGGCTATGACCAGCCTGACGCTCTAAAAAAAAAATTTAAGATTCTATAATTAATGAGAGGGAATAGAATATAAAAAACTATCTGTCCCAGCCAGGAAACGAACCTGGATCTCCTGCTATCCAATCGCTAATCACATACATTCATACTATTCTCTCCCATGAAAAATGCTATAGCCTAATACCATCTCATCTCTGACTCATTAAGAATAGCCTTCTTGAAATGGTTACTTGTTCATATCGATAAATAATGTCATATTTGTTTTGTTTTTTCAGGGTTTTACATGGCCAGCAATGTATGCAATGATTGGAATTTGGATTCCACCAGCTGAAAGAAGCAGATTCATGTCTTCCTTTCAAGGTATATTTAGACTTCCTATTGTCTAAATTAAATAAAAGCCTCTTAAAATGTACTTAATTTTACACATCCTACATATTACCTAATACTGCTCTTTCATAACTTAAGATTATAATTTTTTTTTATCAAACATGATAATAAAAATAAAATGACCTAAGCAATAAATAGAACAATCCTATGCATAGTATAAAAGGCATGACTGCAGTAATTTTAATTACTTTAATTACCTAGTTTACCTCAAGTAAAATATTTTAATATTAAAACATTAAAGTTACTTATCAATTTCATGGAAATGTACTGCTGAATAATTAAACATCACTTTATTTTGGATCTAAATGCAAGTATGACATTCAGTTATGAGATTATCTGTTAGGGGTTCCCTCTTTCCCCCCCCCCCTTTTTTTTTTTTTTTTAACTTTTATTTATTTATTACATTCTGTTAAATTAAAACATTTTGTAATTTGATCACCACAATGAATTAGAGAAAAAAAAATGACACAATATCAATCACATGATTAGAGAAGGTGACCAACGACACCACTCTCAAATTATTTACAGATTATGTCCCCAGGAGGTCACGGGCCATCTTCATTTTAGTCGTCGTGGTGGATCATAGGGGTTGGAGTCCGATGACAGGGACTGGGCATATGGATTAGGGTGAAATTAGAGTTTATAGTGGAGGAGCGTGAAGCGAGTGGAGATGAAGTCTTGGACGAATGGGATATTATAAGGATATTATAATCTTGATCTAGGGTAGAGTTCGAGACGTAGTATGGAGCATTTGCAATAACTCTTAGGATTTTGGATTGGAAGGATTGAATACGTTGGATGTTGGAAGGCTTAGCGGCACCCCAGAGTTCTGCACCGTATGTCCAGATCGGTCGTATTAGTGTTTTATAGAGAGTCAGTTTATTCTCTGTTGTGAGCTGTGAACGCCTGTTTATAAGTCTGTATAAGAGTCCGTAGCGTCTGTTGAGTTCTTGTCGTTTGATTTTTATATGTTGGCTCCAATTAATTCATGAGTCAAGGTGGAACCCAAGGTAACGGACTGAATCAAGGAGGGGTATAAGGATATTATTAAATGTGACATTATAGGGGGAATCTTTTCTTAGTTGAAAATTTACCTGTATGCATTTGGACTCATTTATCTTTATTCTCCATTTGCCACACCAGTGCTGAATGGCATCTAGGTGGTTTTGTAGAATATTGGAAGCGGTTTTAGGATCAGGATGGGAAGTGAGGATCGCTTTGTCATCTGCAAATAGGGCCAGTAGGGTATTAGGATGTCCGCAGTGTAAAGGGTAAAAAGGATAGGTCCAAGCACACTGCCCTGTGGAACGCCCGCTTTCACAGGGAAGTGTTCGGAGTAATCTGATCCTTGCCGGACCCTAAAGAAATGGTTAGAGAGATAAGATTTAAGGATTAGATAGATGGTACTTGGGAATATGGACTTGAGCTTATATAATAGTCCAGAATGCCATACTCGGTCAAATACTTGAGTGACGTCCAAGAATGCACCAGGACAGAATTATTTTCGCTCAAGGGAAGAGGAAATGTAGTCTACAACACGAAACACCTGCTGGACGGTAGAATGCTGGGAACGGAAGCCAAACTGATGATTGGGAAGGATATTTGAGGAATTTATGATAGGCATCATTCGTTTTAGAAGAACTTTCTCAAATACCTTGGACATTAAAGGAAGGAGGCTGATTGGTCGATAGGATGATGTATTGTGAGCAGGTTTACCGGGTTTGGGAAACAGGAATATTTCAGAGAATTTCCAGAGAAGTGGAAAGTGGGTGGTTCGAAGGACACTATTATAGAGGTATGTCAGGAAAATGATTGCTTTTTGGGGTAGGTTTCGAAGTATTAATCCGGTGATTAAATCATAGCTGGGTGCTTTGCGTTCAGGCAGATGGTTAATAATATACTTGACCTCAGATGGAGTTACTGCCCTAATCGGCAAGGACATTGGTAATGGTGTGTCCAGTGACTCCTCAATCTCTACATTATTGGACAAACTGTTAGGATCTGGATGAGGAGTAAATGTTTCTCTTAGATGTCGAGCAAACATTTGGGCCTTGTCTTTGTCGGAAGAGGCCCAGGAGCCATCTTCTCGACGCAAGGGGGTGGAAGGTTCATGGTGTTTCAGAATTCTGCGAGTTGCAGTCCAGAGGGAATTGTCTGCTGCTGAGAGGCTTGACAGGTAGGCATTAAATGTCTTATTTCATAAATCGCCTAGTTTTTGTTTTACGAGACGGGATAGCTGGTTGAACTTCCTACGGTCTGAGGGATGCCTAAACCTGTGAAAAAGGGCTCGAGCTTTACGCTTTGCCCGTATAAGGGTTTTAATTGAATCGGGAATGGGCTCTGGTGAATACGTAGTGGACTGGGTGCAGTTAGATTTTGAGTTTGCCTCCCAGAGACACTGCTGGATCGTGACAGTAAAGAACTGGTCACTATCATCCAGCTCTTCAGGAGTTTTCAAAGAGACTCCGAGGTCAAGCGACTCTTTAAGTAGAGTTCTGAAAAATGGCCAGTCAATGGTACCATTTATTAGTGATGGTGGCAATTGTTTAGGGATGGGTGTGAGTGACAGTGTCAGAAGGACAGGGCTGTGGTCAGAGGAAAGATCATTTAACGTAGTTACGGAGTGGTGAAAAGGAATAAGATTTTTACAAATGAAAAAATCCAGGATATCAGGAAGACGGTTAGTATCAGTGGGCCAGTAGGTAGGGGAGGAGGGACACAAAGTAGAGAAATTGTGAGAGGAAATAACATTATACAGAGCACGGCCACGGGAGTTGGTCGCTCTCGTGCACCACTGAAGGTGTTTCGCATTATAGTCTCCGCCAGAGAGGAAACGGGGACCTAGGGATTTAAAGCGCTCTTGGAATTGGCTTGAGGTGACAGGTTTGTTAGGTGGGCAATACACTGAGGAAAGGGTAATTGGAAAAGTGGTAGTATGGATAGACACTGAAGTGGATTGGAGGGAGTCTGTGGGAGTGGAAGGTATCAAATGATGAGTATGGAAAGTGCGAATGAGGAGCGCAGTTCCACCATGAGCTCGTTCGTCTGGGTGTTGGCTCGGTAAGTTGTGTAGCCTGGTATGTAGAGTTTTTTATTTTTATGATGATAGTTAAATAAATTTAGTCATGAAAAATTTGAATTTTTTTTTGCTTTACTATATTTTTGTATCTTGGTTTGAGTACCTATCCAATTTCTGTTCTATCAGTCAGCTTAGTGTCAGTCTCTGCCAGTTGCTTTTTTCTCTTTATTGTCCTTTTCATCTTTTAAGAGTAAATTATACATTTACTACTAACACTAGTAGAACATAGAAAATTTGCTAAATCTTAGCATCTCTTATGTGGCAGATTTTTATTTATAAAAAGCTATCATTTTCTGCTTAATTATATTTTAGAAGGCTAATTAGAAATAGATAGTTATATAAATTTCTTTAAAAGTTATTTCCATAAATATAATATTCCACAATTTAAGGTACTTTGGTATTATGATGACTACTCCCTGGTATTTCTGAAACTATATGTATTTAGTTGGTTTTGTTCAACAATATTAAAGAATCATCTGTAATAAGTGATTTCTTTGAATAAATGTTTAAATGAAAAGCCTTGACTGCCTCTCTTAGCATATTATTACTTGGTCTGTTGTGTTCCTGTGCATTCTAATTGTGTTGTTGAAGGGTGAGTGAATGATGAGTGATACAATGACAATCTGGGATATGCCTTAAAATTAAGAGGATGCTATCCGTTTTTTCAACAGAAACAGTTGTTGCCTATGTTTAAACAGTGTGCGAATGGTCATTGCATGACATTGCCCCCTTTTGGAAATGCACAACACTACCATGTTTGAAGAAGTTTGGTTTTCGGGTTGGTTCATGGTTTGAAGGTAGCAGCATTCAATTTTTGACCGCTGTTCGTTTTATGTATAGCTGGATGTATGAGCTAACGTCAGTGAAGTGGTGTAAATGAGAGTTAGACATGGCATCCAAAACGGTATTTGACTGGAATAATTACATGCATGAGGTGTGCGTTTATTTTATTGAAGCACAAAACACTGTCATGAAGGAGATGACCAAAGTTGAAAGGATATGGGGATCAGCTAAATAGTGTAACAAAAGGCAACATGATACAGTTCAACACCACCTTGATTCTTACCTGCCTGAGTATATGTGGCAATTAGCAGGCAGTGGCGGCAGCACACGGCAATCCATTCGACTCAATTCTGGTCGAAATCATCCATTTTGATCATCCCAGTAAAGTGGATTTATTTTATTCATTAAAGAGTTTGGTATTTTATTTTATTCATTAAAGAGTTTTGCTTCAGTTTGGTTATGCTAGTTTTTCTTTTTTTACCCTATTTTCGGAAATAACAGGGTGTGGTCAGAGTACCCAATTAAATATCAGCATTAAGTATTTCATTAAACATTTAAGTAATAAAAGTAGTAGAAATTAAAGGAAAACCATTCCTGTCTTATCTTAATTCATCCTGCCTCCAGAGAATTATGGAATAATTTTATGATTCTTTCAATTCTCTTATATAGGAAAATTACAATTTTTTTTTCTTGGAGTAATTCCATATGCAAGTTTTAGCTTATTTGGGGTTTTTAAATTTTATTTATTGTTTTTCATTTTTTTTTATTCTTTAGGATTTACAATTGGAGTCGGATTAACCTATCCACTTTGTGGATATATTATTGCTCACTATGGATGGAGAGTTGTGTTTTATGTAACTGGAAGCTTTGGTTTAGTATGGTGTATCATATGGTGGTTTCTGGCTTTCGACACACCCCAGGAACACCCACGTATAACTAAACAAGAATTAGCTTACATCCAGAAATGCACAAGAAGCATTGCTATTGATAGCAAGGTAAGCTGCCTTAGTTTACCTCAATTAAGATTATCTTTGCTTAAAGGCAAATTAATTAATTATATAAAAATGATGAAATTTTTTGCTTATATATTTGCTTATTTTCTTATTTTTTAAAATTATTTACAGTATGCATTTTTATAATATTTTCCATTACAAAAATTATGGACTATTGCTTACAAAAGAAAAATAAAAGATCTTACATAGTCTCTTTATATTCTGTTCTATCAAGTTTTTAAATAGTGTTTCTTATTTGAGCCTTTAGTCATGAATAATTGTGTAATTACTTATCTGTTACAATGACCCTGAAGAAAAGACCTGGTCTGTTTGAGAGCTGCCTTCCAATTTGGGTCATCAAGTATGTCCTGGGGGTCAGAAGCTACGCAGTCCCCTTATTGAAGTCATGATCACCCTGCTCTTCTCACACCAAAGATACATTTTCTTAAGACCATGGCTGCGATTACTTCTGGCCCATCTCAGTTTAGCAGCGTCGTAAAATGACTTCAATATTGGCTCATTGCCTTCACTCCCCTTTGCTGCTGACAGAATCATATATCCTAAGAAGGTTCCTTCATTCAGAAATTCAAATATCAGGTGCGAGTCTTCCATGTGCTTAAGTAAGACTTCTCTGTAGCTTAAATGAGGAGAGGCCTGATGAGGGTTTTATATAGTTTGGCTTTTAATGACTAATGTCTAAGAGGCTATCACATATATTCTTCTGCAAAGTAAAATAACAGTTGCCAAAATATGTTTGATTTCAATCCCAATATTACTTTTGTCATTCATTTAATATTCTTGGTATACAAATTCTGCTGCTCACTCCACATTCTGCCTGATCCTTTTGCGTGTGGCTCTCAAAGTTCTTTGGTTTTGATGTAATCCTCCATGATTTCCATTCTCATGGTAGCATTCTTCAGTGCAATAAAAAACCCCTTGAGTACTGCAAACAACAGGAAGGGTAAAATTGGCTTTGAGGTGTATCAGTACCTCAATAGTTAAGATTTAGTCAGAAAGGATTCATGAATTAATAAATAACAACACTTCGTTTAGCTTTGCTAAAATTTTGACTTTAAAATTAAGCTATCTTCAGAGCCCAGGGCTCTTATTGGATGATTATGGCATGGAGCTGCTCATAGGTCTGTCCTATAATTAATGATTATATGATATATATATATAATATGATATTACTTGTTGATTAGGCTTGTGAGTAACTCCCTGACAAGATCTTTAGCCTTCAAGATAGCTTACATTGCAAACTGAAATATTGGGGGCAAAATCAATTCTAGTTGTTTTTTTTTATTTGAGATTTTTTCTTAAATATTTTTTTACCAAACCTCAACTATTGATGTGCTGTTGCAAACAACTTACTTGCAATGCTAATATCATCTGCAAATAGTAGGCTAAAATTGCTAATAATGTGCCAGTGGCCAGGATCCCAGAATTTTACACCCTTCTCTAAGGCCATGTTGAAAACCAAGTATCCCTATCCGTTTTCTTGTCACACTCCTATCCATGTGAAAAAAAACCTCTTAGACAATTCACCTTTAATCCGGACATAAGAAAAATTGTCTTCCAGTGTCATTTTTCAAACATGCCACTTGGTGGGGGGGGGGGATTCATCTCCATCATTTCTCTGTACTTATCTGTATTTTATATTTAAAACTTTTTTTCTTAAAGATAGTAAATAAACCTAGAAAATAACATTCTTCTTTCATAACCAAAAGAAATATGAAAATTTATATAGCTGTTAAGGGAGACTTTTTTAATAAGGGGTATACCTGTCAACCCACTTCCTTTAAAAGGCAAAGATGCAGAACTGCCAAGGAATATATTGATTTCCTCTTTATTTAATAATTTTGCTTGAAGGATAATAATAAAAATAATATTTAATGAGGATAATATAATATGGAGTAGAATTGTTTTAGAAAATATAAGAAACTAATAAATAATTCATGAGAGGGAACAGAATAAAAAAATCTATCCGTCCTCGCCAGGAATCGAACCTGGATCTCTTGCTATCCGGGCCTAGCGTGCTGACCTTTACACCACAAGGACAGGCTAGATATCTCACTCTATTCCCTCTTCATTAGCGAGAGCCTAACTTACGAGAAAGATAAGTTAGGCTCTCGCTACTCGAAGTAGCTGACNACAGATAGATTTTTTTTATTCTGTTCCCTCTCATGAATTATTTATAATTTACGTGGGATAAATAAAACCACAAATAAAAATATTTAAAAAATAAGAAACTAATATTTTTTAATATGTTCTTATTACTTTGAATATGTTTTCATACTTTGATATTGATTCTATTTAAATACCTTTTAACTATCTTGGTATTAAAAAAAAATATTGTAGATCAATTTTACCATATTTTTTCTAGGCTGTCAAAGTTCCTTACTTAAGTATATTTAAATCTTTACTATATTTTTTCTAGGCTGTCAAAGTTCCTTATTTAAGTATATTTAAATCTTTACCATATTTTTCTAGGCTGTCAAAGTTCCTTACTTAAGTATATTTAAATCTTTACCATATTTTTCTAGGCTGTCAAAGTTCCTTACTTAAGTATATTTAAATCTTTACCAGCATGGGCTATTGGGATTACTACATTTGGTAGAATATGGGTCCATTACACCTTTATGATCCCTGGACCACTCTACATGAAAACAATCTTGGGGTTTAGCATTCAGAAGGTAAGTACTACTATTATGACTTAGAATTTTGTATTAAAAATTATTTTTATTTTAAATTTTGACCCTTCTGTTTATTCTTTTCCAGAATGGTCTTTTGAATGGAGCACCTTTTATTCTAAGTTACTTTTCCTCTGTTGTATTTTGTTACGTAGCAGATTTCCTTGTGTCGAGAAATTTATTATCTCTTACAAACATCAGAAAAGTCTTTACTTTTTTATGTAAGTGTTTATCACAATTACAGTAAATCTATATTGTATGTAATTTTTTCTTTTATTTGATGAAATAAGAAATTTTTTTTTTTTTTAATTAGGGTTATCAATTAATTATTTGCACTTTTCAACTATTTTAATTGCTGGATGCTTTTGAAATCATTGATTCCATGTTTGGAGCTCAGTCACTTATCACCAAAGTACGAAGCATTTAAATCGAGTGCAGAAATATCAATAATATAAATAAAAAAACTATTAAAATAATATGTATTAAATACTACTTTATATCTAACATATTAAGAAATATACATCTATAAACATTAAAATAAACTGGAAGTAGTTCACTTCAGAAAATCGCAGATGACTGTTATGGAGGCTCCAGAGATATAGCTGGAAGAAGCAGACAATTCTAGTTGTCTTAACCAGGGTAGTCATCTGAAGGAAGTGGATATGTTAAACTTTATATCCCTAAGTGACTTCCTGCAGATAAGATCCAGTGCACATAGAAGCAGCGGGAATACCGGGGGGAGGAAGGTCAATTAGGCACTTTTTTTTCACAATGGGAGTAAAGGATGACTGATGAGTGTTCTGGAGGATCTAGAGGCAGGGACACTCATAAAAAGGTAAAAGACTGAATATCTCTCATTTTCTTTATATTTCTTTTCATATAGATAACATTATAATAAATATTTTTAATGTGAATAAATATGATTTTATTTATAGTATGAATGTGTATGAGTCCTTAAGTTAACCAACTTTTGTANCTCTAACTATAAACTCCACTTTTAAGCAATTATTTAACAAATTTTTCATGAATGTGAGTGAAATCTAACAATTGATTGTCAGACTCATTTATATTTACTTTGACTGCTTTTTAAAGAAAATTAATAAATACTTCAGTGTTTACATCATTGATTTATTTTATTTTTGAATATATCAGTAGAAATTGGTAAAACTATTTGATCATCACTGTATGTCAATCAGTATTATTGTTATGTGTTATTTTATTACTTACAGATTGAACTTATCTAGTACCTTTGATATGGCCCATCATTTTTGTGCAGACATTTTATATTTGTGATATTTTTGTCCGCCCAGTATGTTCTTTATAACACCATGAAGTTTTTGCATCTCGAATATTGATTTGAAAAGGGTTTATAGTTGAGTTTTACAGGTCGTATACCATTATTCCTTTTTCTATATGCCAGAATACAATGAAAAAAAAAATAGGTTCATTGCTCGTATTTACAGACTTAATTGACATATTTTGAATAAAAATTCATAGATTACCAAAGTCAATTATAAACTGTCTTCTTTAAACTTATTAGCTCATTGGTAGGCCAAAAAAAATTTCATTTCCGTGTCAAAAGCAAAGCACATACGTGGTGTGGCTAGTAAATAAGGAGATTGATGCTGCTACGCAAGAGCTACGCATGCGCCTATTCCGAACGACCGACAGCTGAACAGGATAAAGCCTTCTTTTTCAGAATAAAATAAACCTTTTTCATAAAGCACCTCCCATGTTTGTCTGGAAATCATTTTGGTCATAACCTTTGTTTATGTAAGAGGTGTTTATTTTGTTAGATGATTTTAGTTGGGGTTCGGTCAAGGTAGATCCAAAACAAAACATAAATTTAAAAAAAGTGTATTTATTTAAAAGATTATCTGCCAATATTTGGCTTCTTGATAGCTCTGAAAATGGCCTGCAATGTAAGCCGAAACGTTGACAGATAATATTTTTAAAAAAAAATACACTTTTTTTAGATTTGTATTTTTTTTAGATCTACCTTGACCAAACCCCAACTAAAATCATCTAATAATTCGGTCTATTAAAAACCTCTCCTTTTGGTGTTTATTTTGCTTTGCTGAAAATATTATAAGTTTAATAGGAGAGCAACGAATTGTGAAATTTCACATGAAATTAGGTAAAACCCCCTCTGAAACTTATTGTTTATTAAAAGAAGTTTATGGCAATGAATGTTTATCACGTGCACGAGTTTTTGAGTGGTTAGAGCGTTCCAAAGATGGCTAAGGAGACATTAGAGATGATGACCTCCCGGTTCGCCCTTCTATGTCCAAAACATATAAAAATATCAAAAAGGCCGGTCATCTGATTAACAATTCGGGAAATTGCTGAAATTGACAATGAAGCGTGAGGCAAATTTGAAATAACAATTTGAATATGCAAAAAGTGTGTACTGACGCCATTACAAATGCCACGAACTTCTTGGAAAGAGTCATAATATGTGACGAATCTTAGTCCCTAAACAAAATGTCAATCCATGCCGAAAGCTAGAAAAGCTCGAATGAGCTAATGGAAATTCAAAGCTATGATAATGTTTTTGTTTTTTTTTCTAGCTCACAATGCATTATCTGTCAAGATGTTTCTAGCCAGGTTTTTTATTTCACCTCATACATTTTTGTAATATAATTAAAACAAAAATCAATACATTAGGCAGGCTGACATTCTTTGAAAAAAGCATGCCAAGGCACACATGCAATGCTAGTGAAAAATAGACCCCTACGCATTTCTTTAGGCAATCCATTGATAAGTTTTTTAAATGTCATTTAAGTGGTGTATCATTTTTATCAAAATTTGCATGTTCATAGCATAAGGTCATATTTATTTTAAATATTTTTTTCATTCTGCTTCATCATTTAATAAAAGATTATTTTCTTTGTAGCTCAAGTCATTCCAGGGCTCTTATTGCTGTCAATAGGATATTTTGGGTGCAACATACTACTTGTGCTTGTGGCCTGGTTTACAGCTGTCATTCTGATAACTGCCTCTTATGCTGGGGCCATGGCCAATATAGTGGACATCGCACCTAATTTTGCTGGTAACTATTTTAATTTTGAGTGGCAACTAATTTTGCCTAAATATAAAATCAGTCTAATTTTCTTTTATTAATTTTAGGACCGGTCTTAGCATTTGCTCAAACAATCCACATGTCTGCTAGCTTTATTTCACCTTTAGTTGCTGGGTTTCTTCTACAACGTGATGTAAGGAAATATTTAATTTAAAGAAATCATTTAAATTAACTTGTTTTAGCGAGGGGTTTTACTTATACATAATTTTCATTGAAAAATTTATTTTAAGTTAGATTTTTTTTTAAACAACATTTCTAATATCTGTTTGTTTTTTCTGTCATTGTTTAGGTAAATGAAGGTTGTGTGTGTGTATAATAAAATTAGTTTCTTAAAATAAGATAAAATATACCACAAGAACAAAAAAAATTAAAATATTATTACCCATCAAGTGCTGGTACCTATTAAATTTAAATTAAATATTAAATTCCATTGCCCATGCGACACTAAATTATTCGTTGGGATTTATATCTTGTTTGAGCTGTTTAGCTCTGAAGAAATTAAATATAATTGGAGTTACTTGGTTCCGTTTTGTTTTCACAAAGTTTTTACACATATATTTTAAAAACGTGAATCATTTTCAATTTTCTTGTTATATAAAATAAATAAATAAAAAGTTGTTTTTATTTTTGTTCAATTTTTTATTTAAAAACTTGATTAAAATTAGAAAGTCATATCAATTAGTAGTTTCTTTTATTGGATTTAAAATTTTTGTCAATTATCTAGTGAAAAATCATACTCTTTGTTTGGTGGCACAGGCATTTATTTATTTATTTTTTTTTTTCAATGGCTGCTACATGTTTTTGTACTGTCTGTAAAATATTGTTTTTTATGTTTTCATTTTTATGCTTACTGCAGCATCAAACACATTTTTGATCTGATTAATTTTGGTGAATTCATTTTCTCTACTACAAATCTTTCATTTCTATACATTATTTAAATTAATACTTTCATCTATATCTTTCCTCCTCAGACTACATTGGATCAATGGCGAAGGGTTTTTGGAGTCTCTTCTATAGTAGCAGTGGCCACCTACTTCATGTATCAGGTATTTGGGACATCTGAAGTCCAGTCGTGGAACTACCCTGAGAACTACAAGATTGACCAAGAGGAGGAGCAGGTGGAGCCATTGAATCGAGATAAATCATCACCCAGCACTGATATTACTGATGTATAATGCTGTCATAAAGACTGCTAAAAAATATTTTATGTACAGTGGTGATCAAAATTTTTGTTTACCATATTTCAATTTTTTTATCTATTTGAATACACTAAAAACAAATCACTGATATAATAAACTACAGTGTCTGAAAACTCATAAAACTTAACTAATCCTATTTTTTTATTTTTTAAATTTAACTATTATCCCTTAAGAGACTTTGAGTGAATTTAAAATTTGTATATAGTTATTCAAAAAATCTTACATCTTCGATGAAGATGAAACACTGGGTCAATGATAATTCTGCATTTATGACCCCTCTCCTGGTTTGGTGATATCCAGGCATTTCTGTCTTTTACAGCCTCTTATGTATTATTTTTAGCTTTGTAAATTATGTAAAAAAAAAGTAATGGTCGAAATGAGAAATAAAATTAATATTTGAACAAATATAGAAAAAATACTATAAACAAAATATTGTACTTATGTTATTGTGTAATTTTTATAATTGTTTGCATTACTTTTTACAAATAAACCATTATATAATAGCGTTCCAAAGATGGCTAAGGAG
>KZ807242.1:566955-591594 GCA_000696205.2 Oncopeltus fasciatus
TTTATAAATGAATTTTATCTGAGGTATTTCTTGTAATTGTTTTATTTTCAAGATATTGGAATAATTTTTATTATTTTTAAAACTTATTTTTCTTCTTGTTTAATTGACCACATTAATCTGTTCATTATTTTGTCAAAATTAAAATTTATTTAACTTAAAATATTTTTTATTATTAAGATTTTCTGTTTATGAAACACCTGTGACCAAGAAAGCTTAATAGTTATTACCCCAAAATTAAAAGACAGTGTTTAATACACCCTAAACATTTCGTTTTTATTGTGTGTGTGTGTTTCTGTTTGTATTTAATTGGTTTATGGTCTGATTCAGAGAACACCTGTACCAAATGGGTATATAGTACTTACTTATTTTTTTTTGGCCTCAGAAAAAAGAGGTAGCGGGTGATATGTATTGACCACTACTGAGTGCTGGTTAAAAATGAGTAACCATTCATTTGTTTTCTGTGCCTTTAAAAATTTATTTTTTGAAATAATTGCATCCCATTTATATTTTTGGATGGGAAGGATGTCATAAAAATTGTAGCTACTCTTATTATACTGGGAGCCCTAAATTTGGCCAATTCTGTTTATTAGAGTTGAGAAAACTAAAAAAAAAAAATCTTAATTTACATATCATAAGTTTCGATCAAAAGAATGATCCAGTCTCCTGAAAAATTTGGTAGGTATGAGGTTTCATTGTTCTGCTTAAATGAGACCGTATAATATCAGGTTTAAATTTTAGGTTTATAAAAAAACTATAACTGTCAGAACTAAGTAACCCCATCTTGTACTGTGCATGGTGCACTATGAATTAACCAGGAGGCCTGCTAAACAGCCTGTCCACGAGAGAGAGTCATTGTTAGTGTTTACAAGTACAGAGGACTTATTATAAATATGATTTTAAAGATTTATTCATTTATTTTTGTCACAACAATGGCAGGTGTAGATTTAGAAATAATAAAAATAGTTAAGGGGCGCTAGGGTAGCTCATGGGATTTGTTCGAGTATTGCAATCCTGATGCTGCAGGTCCAAATCCCGCCTAGGACAAGCTTTCATTTAAAAATAAAAGCTCTGATAAATCTCCTAAAATTCTGAGCCATGGATGTTTAGAATGGGGGGGCAATCTATAGATAGGCCCTCCCTTCATGATCCTAAGTGGTTGAAAGGGTGGTTAACACTATAAAAAATAAAATAAAAGCACTAAAAAATAGTTAAGGGTATAAAGTTTCAAGCACTTTTACATCAGATCCCACAGTCTGTTTTTTCTGATTCACTCAGTGAAGATATAAGCAACCAAACTTGTGCTGTGTCATATATTCATAACAGATCTTGTACTTTATTAAACCTAGGCTGGCAAAATTTCAAAAAATCAAGGTACAAGAGATCAATTAAAATCAGGACTTTGCCTAAAACCTTGGTAGCAAGTCCTGGTTGCCACTATAAAATGATTCATGATACTATTCTGCAAAAAGCTCTATTGCTTTATATATATGGTTAGGAATTGAAGAAAAAAAATGAAAATTTATAATTCACCAATAATATAAGTTGATCAATAAACCAGCTATTAAGTGATTTTCATCATTTCTTATAAAGTGCCGTACTATGGAATTAGATCTAAAAAGTGGAGCTTCTTACAAATCCTACTGCATTAGCTATGAAGGTTAGGAGTGACTTTTTTGACTCCCCACGAGATAGACATTCTCTTGATAGGCTAGTCGTGAATGGAAGTGTTTTAAGTTTATGTTAAGGTCCTTAACAAGCATCCTTTCTGTTAAAGTAATAAGCTAAAAAGCTTTGTGGACCAATTAGCAGTAAAAAAAAAAAAGTGTATTACTTTTAGTTAATATAGTTATGTAGGCTTACAATTAAATAGGTTCCCTTATAGGTTTTTTTTTCAGGTGTTTTGTGACTTAACTCAGAATTCAGTGAACTCAGCCTTATTATAATCTAGTTTGAATAAAATGTTATAATTTTATGAAATAACTGTGATATCCCAAGTCCCTCTAATTAAGAAATCTGAGTAAATAGATCAGGCTTGTAGGTTTTATTGTTTATTCAATAAGAGTTAAAAAATTAACAACTTTTTGTGGCTATTGAAAGTGTAAACATTAATCTGTCAATTACTTAACAATATATATTCTCAATTGTTTAAACTTCATTATTTGATCCGAACATTTTTTATTTTATCATTAATATAAGTAATTATTACCCCCCCAATGAACTGAATGAAGTTTAAAGTATCTTAAAATACATAAGATCATGAAATTTTGTATTGAGGAATCCAGAGATTATAAATTTTTTATTGTTTTGATAATATTCAACAATAAATAATTTAATTATTTTATAATGAATAGCAAAAATAAATACAAGCGATTGATTTTTAATATTGAAATAAAAGGCACCCTCCATAAAATGTTAAGGGTATTACTCTTATTCAAACTGTATCCAAATGATAATTTGAGAATAGAATAATTCTGGATGCATCAGAATGCACACAACACAATTAAATACATTTTTCCCTAAATGTGATTATATTTTTCTGTTTAGTATAGTTTTTTAGTATTATATTTCTTTTTGTTACACCCATAATTTAAATTATTAACAATGACATTAATAAAAAAAGAACTTTATTATCAAAAGTTTTTTGTTTAATAGTCCTCTTTAATTATAAAAAAATGCATAACTTATTAAATAGGGAATACAATACTGGCACAAATAGATATATTTTAAATAACAGCATCCAGCTACTGTATTATTCAAGCCTGATTTTTATTAAAATATACTTTATGCTATTCAATTAGATGTAACTTTTGTTTAAATTTTGGCAATATCTTTGGAATAAATAAATATGTAAAGGGATAATATTTGTTTGGTTACTGATAGTAGACCTTGTACCTTGAAACTCGAGAGATTGTTCAGTGGTGTTTGAAGAAGTAAAAAACAATTTGTGAAACAAGACAATATTTTCTATAGCCATTCTTTAAATATAAATGTCTGTAATAAAACATAAATAATGTGGGCACAGAAAATATAAAAATAAACATTTACTTCTTTAAAACACTTCACTTTTGTTATTGATACTTAATTTTATATGGGTATTTTATTTTTATATAATTGTAGGTCTACATTATTTATAAAAGTCCATTTCACCCCTGAACAAGTCTGAAAGTGAAAAAAAGAAAATGAATTTGTGAAGCATTTATGCTTACAGTTTATAGCATGACTAATTTCAGATAAGAGGGTATTAATATAATATTTAGTGATTCATTTAAAGTGGCACCTGCAAAATTAGTTAACTTTAAATTCATGTTCAAAGTTAAAATCATGAAAATGACACAGAGATTTTTCAAATATTCTAAGCATCTGCTTAAAAATCAGAAACTATAGTTGAATAGCTTTAGAAATAATAATTTTTGTATTCACTTAAAACTTTTATAAGATCAATTAATATTTTCACTTTCTTTTTATTTCTGGAGGTTTACTTCTCTCACTGACAAACACGAAAAGCAAGCTGTTATATTTGGAAATGTATTTCAAGCACTTCACCTCCTAATGAGTTATATTGCCATTCCATTGTTGTAAAAATAGAATTATATATTTTTGCGAACTATTTTTGGTGTAAAATTAAGTTATTTATATTTCTAGTTCTTAAGGTTAATATTAATTTGTATTAATTAAGGTTTTAGTAGATTAATATATATTTAATAATGTTATACGCTGATGGCCCAAATTATATTTGTACAAGAAATAAATGCGGAGCAATGGGCTAGAAAAGTAGATTTTTTTGTTGCAAATATTATTATTCACACTTTTTCATTTAGTCATGATTTTTATTTAAAATGACATAAGTCATCGGTTAAAAGTGTAACCTTTTATTGCGGATACAATGAATAAAACCAGAATGAAATAATCATTTATTATCTTTAAAAAATACTGGAGTTAAAAATATATAAATTTAGAAGGTGAAAATGAGGATACACTGTAATTAGTGAAATGTGTTTTTAAACTGAATGCTTATGAAAATAATTCTACTTTCTGATTTACTGATATTTTATTAACTGTCCTCCTACTATGAAAATATACTTGTTTTCGAATGGAGAGTTTTTTGATTGTAGATATTATTATTAAAAAAAATTAGTTGGGTTCGGTCAAGGTAAATCCAAAAAATAATATACAAATTTAAAAAAAAAAAGTGCATTTTTTTAAAGATTATCTGCCAACGTTTCGGCTTACATTGTGCCAGTAAGACTGGCAGTCCTCAGTCATGGAAATGTGAACTTAGGGACAGGACGTCCTCTCTCGTCTTCATGACAGGCAGCCCTGAAGAAGGCTTACAATGTAAGCCGAAATGTTGGCAGATAATCTTTATAAAAATACACTTTTTTCTAATCTACACATTTTACCGAACCCCAACTAAAATCATCTAATAATTATATTTGTTTTCATTCAAAAATAATAAACCTTTTATCTAATTCCATATGAAAATCATTTTTAAAATAAACTTTTGTTTTATGGAATTATTTCCAGCATATTAAGTGACCTATAAGGCAACTAAGATTTATTAGAGTCAGCATTAATGCCATAAAATCAATCTAAGGATATTGAAATAGAACAGGTCTGCAAAATGGGAGTGGAAGCATTATTATCAATTTTATATTATTTAAAGACATTTTAAATTCTGAATGGAATTACCTCTTTAAGTGATTTGACTGTAAACATTGTCTTAATATGGTCCTGGGTCACATTTTTTTTTATCAATTGAATTTTATTCTTCTAATTTTTATGCATGTGAGTCCCAATAAACAATCTTGAAGTTACTATTAATAATTTTGGTATAGCTATTATTTAATGCAGTCTCTTGATTGCATTGGTAAGTGCTTTCATTGGTGCCTTCAGTATAAAGGAATCATCTGTAAAAACTATTTCTAAGATCATCTTGGGGATTTTTTTATTTTATTCTTTTTTAGAATTTATGATAAATTCCTGTGCTTTGTACTATTCTGCATTTTTTCACCAGCCTGTAGACATGTTCTTACTTTACAGCCTATATAAGACCAATTTTAACCGGTAAATTTCTAGGGTCTATAAAAATTAATTTTGTGAGAGCTTTATGTATCATAAAGAAACCTGTAAAATTTAAACAAGAATACAATTTTGTAAAGTTATTGTATATTTTTAAGTAACTTGCTGTTATTTGTTCGGGTATCTGATTATCGTATTTTTATAAAATATAATCAAGTTTCATCATGAAAAGAAGAATAAAATGTCTTGAGTATTTCTAGTGCTAAATCATCTAATTTTTGTTCTTCACAAACTTTCTACTTAATTCTTATGTATATTTACACTCAGATATGTAATATGTAAAAATATGATGAAAAATTTATTTTCATTTGTCTTCCCTTTTTTCTTAAATTGATTTAACCTGACAGTTTGCCAACTTTACACTAAATTTTTTTCCCCTAATTTTAATTTTTTAGTTTAAGTTTAATTTTTGGTTGTATTATATCTAAGAATAATTATTTTTAAATAAATTATGTTGAAGTGAAGAAAAAAAAAATGAAAAAAGAAATGTATATACTTATTGGAAATATGTTTTCTGATTTCATTGAATTTTATAAACAATGTTTTCTTAATATTTAGTAAGGAATAGTTTTTAAAGTATTGTAGAATTTTAAAGTGATATTTTTCACATATAACGTTTCAAAAATGAACTGTATGCATATATGTAGGTGTATAGATGTAGAGCATGAGGAATATGACATTATAATGCTTAGGGTTATTTTTATGTTTTTTAAATAATCCCATGAAAATAAGAAATTGTAGTTTATTTTTTTAAATGATTGAGTAGATGTAAATATATGGCCTTAATATATAACTGTGTGTATTAAATAAAACATTATCTTGCACTGATTACTATTTAGGCATTTTACGGAAAATTACTAAATTAATCCTGCAAGGATGAAATGTCAATTTTTTTTCCTCACTTTTTAAAAACTGAAAACAATATAAATATTATAGAAGACATGGAATATTTAATGAGTTATAAAGATTGTGTAAACAATTTACCTGTATCCATGATATTTATTTATTTATGTTTTGGTTAAGTTACCTTTTGCCATGAAAGCAAGAAATAAATTGCTTTATTACTTATAGTTCTCTATTCCCGCCAAATTTTTATGTTTACTGGAAAAGAAAAAAAATAGTTAACTATCTAAAATTTCCTTTATTCTATTTTTTTAAACATAAAGGGTTGTAATAAAAAAAAAATAAATAAAATATTAGATGAAAATTATTATTAAGGACCTTGTTAGGTAAAATAAATTGGGATTCATTTGGTCAAACTTGAATAAATGAGTATCAATGGGTCCAGTAAATGATTCAATAAATATTTATAATTGAAAATATTTTAATTTCTGCTATCATCTATTATTTAATAAATCAGAATCTGAACTGTATTTTAATGAAGATGGGGTCTTATTTTTATTATGCAAGCACCATATATTATATTTGGTTGCCATTCGCTATGTATAAAATTCTATATTTATAATATTTAAACTAATTTTTATGTATGTTCTTCAAAAAAATAAACTACACGAAGAAGAGTACTATTCATCATCAAAATTACGAAATTGAATTTACATCATTAAATAATATTTTATGAAGTATTAATTTTATCAAAATTTAAGCCCTCTAATTTTATCAAATGCGAGAACTAAGTGAGCAGGGTTAATCACTTAGCTTTTCAAAAACTATTTGATAGTGCATCAGATTCTATTCATAAATATCTTTGAGATAGGTACCTACCTAAGCACACAAAATTGCTTATATGATTTAAAATTTTATAAATTAAAAAAATTTCTCTAAAGATTTGCAAAAAGAAGCTCAATTTCTGAATTTTGTTTAATTATTTTAAAAAAATTTAAAAGCTAGAGCCCATACCGACAAATATACCTTTATTTGGACCTTATTTTTAGCTTCTCCAATGTAGGATCAGTGAATATCTTTTAAATATCCCATTTTCCTAAAATGCATAACAATAAAAACTATTAGTGGAACCTAGAATGATAATTACACTTTAAACAAATTTTATGACTGACTTTAAACAATTTTGTTTAAATTAACAAATTATAAGAATAACCAAAACAGATCCTACTTGGTTAACAAGTGAGTAACAGTTTCTTTACGAAAAATCCCTGTCTTACATTGCTTTTGATGATTGGTAACATTATCCTTATCTACATTAAATACTTAAAAAAAAAAAAGATTAATTGAAGAATAAGATTTTATTTCTGGAATTCGTAACCATCTAACTTAATTGGTAGATTGATGTGATCCTACAACAGCTGTATATTTTTTAATATTAAAATCTAAATATTTACATACATGAGAAAGTGTTAGTTCATATTTTTTTTTTTTTTTTTGCATTTTTCTAAATTAAAAAATATACGATATACATTAGACAATGAAAGCAGATTACATTCTTATATATTTATTGATTACTATCATTTTATCTTTTAAAACAAAACTTATGTTTTGATTTAACTGTTTTTGTTATAATTGGTGATTGGAAAAGTAAATTTATATTTAAGGAAAATTTTTTATTTTTAACCCAAAATAAAATTGAAACAATATTCTATGACTTTTCATTTCTTGAAATTTATGAAATCAGAAAACTTTTATATAAAATTATTGAATTCTTTATGCCAATTATTATTAATAACAAAGCATTTCAAAATTACAATACAGGGATTGCAAAGCATCAGATTATTTTGGAACAATACTAGTATATTTGTAAATATAAAAGTTATTACTTTTATTAATGACCTACTATAGTTTATAGTTGTCGTTAGCTGAAATTATTATTTTCAATACTCACTATTATTACTCAATAAACAATAGTTGGTACCTGTCAACGCTGACTACTAGCTATTTATTTAGTAATTTATAAGTATGTATGTAATTTTTTACTTAACCTGTAAATAAAATTTGAAATTTATTTTCTTGTGAGAATTTCTCATTTACCTCACAAGTAATTTAGAGTGCCACTTGATCACATTTAGAATTCTAGTTTATTAAAGTAAAACCATTATGTTAAAAATTGTTTCAATTTTTTTATTTATAGAAAATGATTTTGAGATTGTTTAATTTCTTCCTCAAAACAGCTAAAAAACAAACAAAAACCAGATGTCATCTCTTTTTTTTTCTTTCTTGCAATGCTAATACAACTTTTCCAGTCATTAATTTAATTAATTATTGTATTAAATAATGTGGAGTTTACAAATATTTAGCTAAGTGCCTGAATTTTGGTGGTCGTTATATGCAGACCAGAATTATTGCATTCATCTATATAATTATTTTAGCTAATTGAGATTTGGTAAATGTACTAATTATTAGCTTAGTGAGAAAACCATATGCGAATTACATGATGAAATAAATTATTCATTATAAAAGTTTTGTATTCTATACACTATAAAAATTAAGTAAAAATCAAATAATAAAACAAAGTTTAGTTTTAATTTGATCCTCTATCCCTCCGTAAAATAAAAATATGTTTATTTATGAGTTATAAAAATTATAATGAGGATTAAAGTTCAAATGTTTCTATAATAAATCAGAGTGCTGAAAATCATTTCATATTTGTATATTTTTTACATTTGAAAATTGTAGAAATTAACAAATTCTATTTTTAACATTAATGAAACCTCCTACACTTTCTCTGAGCTGATGCAAACTGATAGGGGGTGCTGATAGAGGTTGAAAATTTTGAAAGTCATATCTCTGATTTTTATTTATTTATTTGATTTTTAGATTTTACTTGTTTTAAAACTGCAGTTCAAGTCTTCAAAAACCATTTTTTGAGCAGTCACTCTGAGTAAGAGAAAATAGAAGCTGACTACATTTGAAATTTTCTTACTTCCACTTTAACTGGTTCTGTAATTTTTGTGGTATCCATATTTCTCAAAGATCTTCCACTTTGTAAATGTAAATGAAATGGAAAACCTTGTCGATGAATGCTATATAAAAGGTAGCGTCGTGAATGTCTTAGCTCTGTCCTTAATGAACAGTTCCAAGCAGTATTTCTACACAACAGCATTTCTTGTGAAATTCTGCTTGGTCCTTTTCAAAAACTTTCTAGGCAAAATCATGTTGGGGACAGGAAAGCTCCCTTACTTTTTACAGTTTGTTATAACTTTTTTTGAATCCCTACTATTAGTCTTTTCTACCAATCTTGTGGATAATTTTCAATTTTAATAATATTTTTTGCAGTAGTGGGTATATTATTACTTTTGTTAATGAACCATAGGATTTAAGTACTTCAGTGGGAATGCTGTCTAGTCCTACCACTTTTCCTCATTTAATATTCTGTAGCACTCATTTTCTCATCTTCATGTAGAACTGTGTAAGAATGCTGATATCTTCTATATCCCCTTCCCTTTTTCTTATGGCTGCTTCAGTTTCTGCCGCTTGACTTATTGTATCCCAGAAGTGTTCCTCTTACCTTTTTAGTTGATCTGTATGTGTCAGGCGCTCTACTTATTTCATTTTTACAGAAAGTCCCAGAAGAAGTCATTTTGTGGGTCCTAGAGGTCTGATATAATTCCTCCATTACAATTACTCCGTCTGATTTGGCTGTGATCTTATCCAGCTAGATCTTTCTGCCCATAAGTGTAATTTCAACAGTCATAATAAGAAGTACTAATTATTCTCACTTACTTTGTTGCCTTGCTTTGCAGTGATATCAATAAATATTTAGTACTTTCTTTAGAATTTTTAACAAATTCCAAAAAAAATGTAGCTATTGAGCTTTTTTTTTTCTCTGATCTTATCTACTTCTTTAAATAATATATTTATGGCAATATAACAGGACTATCCTTATTAAGGTAAAGATATATGAAAATGAAACTCAATATAAACAATTAATGAGAGGGAATAGAATAAAAAAATCTATCTGTCACAGCCAGGAATCGAACCTGGATCGCCTGCTATCCGGGCCGGTGCACTTGCCAGTTATGCTACCAGGACGCGTTAGTTGTCTCATTCCATTCTCTCTACACTAGCAAGAGCCTAACCTAAGAGAAAGGCGAGATTTTCGTCTTGTACACGAAGAAGCTGATATTGTTATACATTTTTTCGACTCTCTTCATTTACCTTATTTAATTTTTTCTTTATAAATATTTAATTTGGTTGTGGTATTTTACCCCACGTAAATTTTAAACAATTAATATTCTATTCCCTCTCATTAATTGTTTAAAATTTACGTGGGATAAAATACCACAACCAAATTAAATATTTATAAAGAAACTCAATATACTTCATATAAACTAGAAGTGAAGTGAGGTAAGCCCATAATTTGGAGGAAAATCAGGTGTTTAATGTGTGTGAGAAAATAACGAAATAGTTATTGTGCCAATATGGAAAGTACCAAAATTAAGTACAAATTAAAAGTTTTGGTATCCTCTACAGTCTACTGTTAATCCAAATTTGTTATAATACAAGGGTCATTGAAATGTTTGCACGAGTGGTTTACTTAGGCATGAGATTATCAAAATGTGGGATTTTTATTTAAGAACCTTAAAAACCTAAGCTATGGTAAATGAGTGTTAGTTAAATAATTTTAAAGAGTAATTATGCTGCCTTTAATATAATTTGACACTCCTAAAACTTTATTATAACTAATAAATTCTTCCAGTTTTATAGTTTTTATTTTCCGAATATGCTCTAGCCAAAGTTTGAAAAGTTCAGGCACAAAAATTATAAGTTCAGTGATTTTAAGAGTGCGTTTCATTGGAAAACAATTATCAATAATCTAACAGATAAAAATAGCCAAAAAAGTAAGAGTATTATCATTTAAGGGTTTTGAATATTAAGTTTTAGTTAAATAAAAATTAATTCATTTATTAATTCAAATCTATAAATTGAAAAATTGAATTTTCCTAAACTATTTTTATATTTTACCATTTTTTAAATAATATAATAAGTCACAATGTTTAAATCAAATGTATTAAATACCCCATTGCTGAGCAGTATATACCAGGTATGCAAGTTTAAAATGTCGTTTTAATTCCAATAGAATGCGCTCTTAGCCTATTGAAGGATTTGCTTATCTCTAAACGCTATTTTGTTTGTTAGTCATTTGTTTACAAAAGTCAGTTGTTTTTAAGTCGTTTACGTGGACGTATCATACCTTTCTTTGGTGTTAAAAATGTCCAATTTTAAGCCAAATAAAGAGCATTTGCGGCATGTCATGATTTTCTTATTTAATCAAAAGAAAAAGGCATCTGAATGTCATCGAATTTTTGTTGAGACTTATGGCGATCTTGCTCCAACCGTCAAGACATGTGAACGTTGGTTTCAACGTTTCAAACGTGGTGATTTTGATGTTACTGATCAAAAACGAGAAAATCGACCAAATCGACTACGAGCTTCTCAAGCCCGGCGAAACAGTCAATACCGAGCGCTACCGACAACAAATGATCAATTTGAGTCACGCATTGATCGAAAAACGCCCAGAATGGGCTCACAGGCACGCCAAAGTCATTCTTCAGCATGATAACGCTCCTGCATATTCAGCCAGATTGACTAAGGAAACGATTTCTCCGCTTGGTTGGGAACTCCTACCCCACCCGCCGTATTCACCTGACCTGGCGCCTTCTGATTATCACCTCTTCTCATCGATGGGACACTCATTGGCGGAGCAACACTTCAACAATTTCGAAAACGAACGAAAATGGCTCGATGAATGGATTTCAAATAAAGATGAAGCATTCTTTTGGAATGGTATCCATATATTGCCCGAGAGATGGACAAGATGTGTAGAAAGCGAGGGCCAGTACTTTGAATAAAATATATTATACTTTTTTTTAAATTACTGTGTATATATTTTAAGAAATAAACGACATTTTAAACTTGCATACCTGGTACTTAACCATCTGTCATCATAAGCCACTTTCTCTTGTCCTAGCTGTCATTAGAGGGGCAAACATCAATTTGGGAATCTAATAAAGAAGGAGCTCAATAACTTTAATAAATATAGGCTCAATTTGAAGGAGTTATAGAAATGCTGTAGAATTAAACTGATCAGATATAAAGACATGTTTCAGAAATGCAATCAAATCAAATAGAATTTCTCAAATTAATCAATTGATTAATTTTCTATATACCTACTTAAATTTAAACTCTTGCTATGGAGGATCACCATTATACTTATAAAATTCTCTATTATTTTCACTTTACTGAACTCTAAATTCTTAGATTGTCTTCAATATCACTCTACTTAAAAATTGTTCACTCCATCATGATCTCCTATATGTACTGACCACTGAACTATCCAATCTCATCTCCTAATGTTCTTCCTAGGATCTCGCTTTATCATTGGAGGCGATTTTACTGCTAATTATTCTGGGATAGGCTGCAGGATCTCAAATTCAAGATGTAATGCCTTCAGGACATCCTGACTAACTCCCCACCCTACAAAATTATATTTCTCGCAACCATACATGTACTGACCTACCTCCATATCCCGATATCCGTAAAGCTTCCAGTTTGTACCTTTTCAAATCTGAAATTCTAAAATAATTTCAAAAAGCTGTTCTCTTTCTAACCAACGTTATTAATGCGATCCTTCGAACAACCTCCTATTAGGATAGGTCCTGAGGAATTTTACCAGTATCAATATTATACATAAAAATGGCTAACTTCTCCATGCTTTGTCTTTCTTGAGTCTCATTTCATTTTTCCCATTTATGTATAAATACCTTGAAAAGGTTCTCCTCATTGACTCATATCTTGATATAGAGCCTTCTTTGTTGTCATCAATTCACTTTCCTAAACAAGCACTCCTCCATACAAAAATATTACCAATTTTTTAATAGTTTTCCATCATTCTTTGAGTAAATGGAGTAATGTTTGGACTTCTTTCTCGATGTGGCTAAGGTTATTGAGCAGGTTTGACGCCCGGGTCTGCTTTTTAAGCTCAAATCAATTTATACCTTATTACAAAATCCTATCTCTCTTACCATTATTTTTGTGCATCCTTTCCTCTCCCACTGCTTAACTCATCGTTTCCTCTTCCTTTCCACAACATGCTGGTGTCTCCTATAGAAAAATTCTGAGTCAACTTCTATTTTTCCTGTACAGTGTAAGCAGTCCCACACCCTCCCTCAATGCTCATCACTTCTTTGTAGATGATACAGCCATTCAACTACTCAAACACCAATCCTGCCCCTTTGTCTCCCTCTATCCAAGAGCCTGGTCTCTTGGAGCCATAGCTTTCTAAGGAGATTAAACTTGTTGTAAGCCATTGTTTTAAGTTTTTTAAGACATCTAACCTTCACCCTCACCTATCCTCCCATTAAACTAAACAGTCAAGTTAATCTACAAAATCTCAAACCCACACCTTAATCTAGATAAATGACTCACCTGTGGCCCCATCTATCTTATTCCAGGCAGAAGAAAGTAAAGTTGGTGTTAAAAAAATCTCATAAAAACAAATTTAGGGCACTGGTGATATAGTTGAAATCTATAAGACCAAAGTTGGAACCAAAAATACTACTGGACTTGAGTGTAAGATGATTTTGCCTCTTTGTCATATGAAATTTGCTTGAATAATAAAAGACATGTCAAAGCTTCTTTACCTCAAATAGCAATAAAAATACTGCTAGTTTTTATTCTAATGACAGGATTTTTAGAAGAAGTAGAAAAATCTTGCTAAAGAGATTAAAAGTATTTTGATACTCTTGAAGAATACTGAGTAATATTCATTCAGCACATTCAATACACTAAGAAACCCATAAACCCACTTAAACAACAGAATCCTCATGCCAAGGAATGAAAAAAATGGAGGATGGTTATATGATAATCTCTGTGGGTTTTGTAGAGAAGACAAGTGTGATTCAAATATGACTCATTTGTTAATTTTTTTTAAAACTGTTATAGTCCTAATTTGTAGATCGCCATCAACTTATTTTGAAATAATTGTGGTAATTTTTATTTTATTTAAAGAATGTTAAAACAAATAAAAATATACGTCCTCTTTTGTGGGGGATGAGCATTTTTCTTGTTAATGCCCATAAAATCTATCCACCATGTATGTATTTTGAGGTGATAAACCCTCACCATCATGTAATGTATCCTATGACAAGGGGTTATTTTTAGGTAAGATTTCTATGTGTAATTTAGGATTTTGCGTACAAAGATGACAGCAATCATAAGGATAAAAAAACTCTAGTCCGCAACAGGTCAGAGATGTACAGGGAAACATATGTTAAAGATGTTTTTGTTCTTGACCCACGGCACAGTAAAGAAGGAATCCACTGGGTCCTTACAAAATGAAACACTGAATAAAAAAGAAAGCCAAATGAGCACTGTGAGTATTGAACCTGTGATCTTTAATTATACTTAGTATAGTGCCTTAACTACCCCATCACTATGTCCCTCATAAGGACATTATAATGACATTTAATTTTTTGTAAAATGCTACTTTCCATTTCAGTTAATAAATTATTCTTCTTTAGAAAATGAAGATACCCTGCATTGTTAGTGAGGTATCACAAAGAGCTACTACACACAGTAAGGAATTAATATTTCCTGCAATTTTTAAGGTTAAAACACTTGGCACAATTTTCAGTTTTCAATGTTTAAATTATTTAATTCTTAGCTAATATATTTGTAAAATCTATGGTGGGGTCTATGATGAGTACTAAGATATATTGTGGTTCTACTTTATTAAGAAGAATGTTTTATCCTAAATTCTACTTTTTTATTTATTCTAGGTTCATTAGATGGTGAATTTTCAATAAAAATGTCATAGTTGGTTTCGTTACTGCTTAGCATTGATAAATGCTGATAAATTTCCATTGCGAGCTGAGAACCTGAAAGAAATTCAGTGATATACAAGAAATAGTGGAAGAAAGAAAACAAATTTTAACAACAACTTTTATTTAACCAACAACCCCAGTCAGTAAATTAGCATGGATAATAAAATTAAAGACTTCATGAATAGAGTAATATGCATTATCAAATGTTGGGCAATATGTTAGTTATGAGTACATATTTTAGAGATTATTTTGTTAGTATAAATGATTTATATGATATTAATGTACATTTATATATTTTAATATCCAATAGTTGTATGTAATTAAATTTAAGTTGCTGATTTTTCTCTTGCATTGAATATTCTTGTTCTTAAGGCAATTACACTATGAAAACCAATGACTATATTTTAAGACAAAACAGCTCAGGGCTCGGTGCAAATCTTTTTTTTTTTCTTTTTCAACATGTAACTTATTATATAAACTATTTCACATCATAAGCTAACACAATACAAACACATTTGAATAAAATGCCTGCTCTTAAACAGTTATTAAATTATCATTTAATGTAATTTTCATATCAATAAAGCTTCATTCTCAACAATTAGGACAGTTTTATAATCTATCTAAAATATAAACTGAGCTATAACACATGTTCATTTAACACTCTATTATTTGCTAATTTAGAGTGGAGCCACTTGTTATGCTATACATGAAAAGTGCTGAATCTACTTGAAATTAAGACCCCTTTTTCTTTCTTAATGCTTTAATTTAATTCTTAATTTTTTATCATTTTATTTTTTTACAAAATAACAGAGCAAAGTGATAATTCTACTTAGGTCTGGAGACCTCTATAAACTTCTAATAACTTTTCATTCCTAGTATATATACACTATACAGTTACATGGTTATTTTCATTCTCCCTTAATTGTATATATTTTTTCTTTTATATATTTATTATATATGTTTTTCACTAATGCCTTGTCAATATACACAATTATTCTTTGAAAAAAAAATAAAAGGGCGCGTGATACACTTTCCCAGCGCCCAAGAAATAACAAGTTTGTTGATCATCACATGTATATATGCATTAATAGAGATACAAGTGAGTCAACGAAGGGTTTGAGAGTAGAAAATATAATTAAAATTCCAGAGACACAACCTCCTTCTAGCAGTGACTATATACTACCATTGTTAATATGAAGTTTATTTTCCATAAAATACTTTTAATGGTGCATCTAAAAAGATTGTACTTTCTAGTTTTTAAAAGTAATTACTGCTGTGAAAAACTATTGAAACATATCCATACCAAAATTAAATTCAATTAGTAAAATAAAGATTAAAAATGCTGCTTAAAAAAAAAAAAATTCTCAAAGCTTCTTGTCAAGTATTTCAATAGTATCAGTTTCTTATAGATTATTGGCCTCATTAATAATTCACTCATTGTGCTGAGGTATTAGATAAATATTTATAATAGCTGATTATTAGATGTATTTTTTTTTAATGCAAGAAATATACTCCAAAGACCGAGTATTAATAAGTATGCCTGTTTGTATTCTGATTGTTTATCTTGACCAAACGGAGTTGTCAACATCTATACAAGCAGAATTAACAAACTCAGGAATACCCTATTTTTTTTTTTTTTCAATTATTAACTCTTTCTTGGGCACTAGCTCTTAGGAGTGTAAGAACTACCAAAAGTGCCCAAACTGACTAAGTCTGCACAATTCCCCTAACTTACTACTTAAATGATAAAGAGATAAATGATAACAGAAAATAATTTTATAATATAAAATTAAAATATCAAAATTATGTCAATACTCTTGCACAGCAGTTTTTAAACCCTTAATAAACAACTGGAAGATTAAAAACAAAAGAAAAATTTTAACTTTACAGTTTGTCTAGTTAGCAACATAGATTTTAAATTATTTATGTGTTCTTGGAAGGTGATTGTGGATTAAATGAACTCATTGAATTTTACTTAAGGAATCTATGCTTAATGAATCAAGTTAGGCCATTTCCTAGAATGCTGTACACTGTCATTACTGAATATGTTTACTAATGGTCTATTTTAAATGCTCTATTTGGATCGGGAGGAGGAGGCACAGCTCTGGATGCTACTAACAATCAAAGCTTTCGCTCTACACTTGATCTAATACAGCACATTGACAAGACAACATTGAAGAGAGACAGAAAGAGAGATAGACAGAGAGAGAAAGAAGTCTAACATCGACAACATGCGGAAGGCTACTACTACTACTAGGGTCATTTACATTATAGTGTTTAAAACCTATGAGTTAAATGCCGAATTTACAAGAACTAAATAGCTAATATGTAACAAATAGATAAAATTAAAAACCTATATATTTAAATATTCTTAATAAAATATGGTTGGGATATTTTATATATTTAAATCAATAAATAAGATATTATTATGCTGAATAAACCAAAGGTTTTCCTGTTCATTTAATCAGTTATTCACATTGGCTTTGCTCCTTTTAGCACCTGTAGTTTATAATGTAAAAGTTGAAGGGATAAGGAAATGACCATATATTATTTTCCTTTCATTGTTAGAAAAATAAGCAGAATTGCTAACCTGATGTTATCATTAGCAGGATGCGAAAGATAATAATTCTACTCATAAATAGACAAATGAAATTGCAAATTTGGTCCAAATAAGTATTAAATAAAATAAAAATACTTAATCAAATTTACAGATCTGAAGTAAATTTCTATTTTCTAGCTTAAAGAAAATATAAATTCTTATTTTCTGCTTCAAGAAAAACTACATTTTGGGAAATGAACTTAATCAGATTTCTCCCTAAATTTATCAAATACTTCAATAATAAATAAATCTAATGCTTTTTAAAAAATAGTTCAGGAGGAATCAAATTAAGAATTCTAATAAATTTTTTGGATTTTTGATGGGCAATGATTCATGTTTACAATTGTTATTTTTATTTATGTTAAAAAACATATTGCAGCATCCTTGATAGAAACAATCTTAAAGAAAATAAATTAATGTCACCCACGTGCTCTATTGGGCTGGAGAAATCTCCCTTAAATTAAATTAATAAAACCTGTAGGAAGTTTTCAGGCAGACTTGAAGGAAGTTATAAATACTTAGGATTGCCTTCAGGTAATCCATCTTGTGTTAAATGCTTGCGATAGAATGGATTATGTGTAATGGGCTTAAAAATGTGAGAGTCCCTTTAATGTTCAATGGATTCATTTGTTAGCCTCATGAATCCATCACACAACCAAATAAATTATTGATGAATTGAAATAAAAGGATTATTTTCTTTTATTCATCCCTTCTTTAAAAAAAATTCTAAATTAAAATAATGGTCCTAACAATTTTCCTTTGGCAAAACTTTGAACACATGATTTTTCTGATATTTTGCAAGTTTGATGTAACTGTAAATTCGGTTTTTACTCAGTATATAAATATTTATTAAATATATAATATTTAAATAGAAATTATATAATTGACTGCAATGTNATAATGATATAAATTAATAGTAAAATACAGCTAAATAAATGAATATAATTGCACTGAAGATATAAACACTATGATAAATGACAGAAACTTTTATAGCAAAAATTAGGGACATGCAAAGGATATTGCTGAAGCTCAGAAAAAGGTTAAACATTTTCCTACAACACCAAGGATACATGGAAACTTAAGACCATAATTATAACTATTCTAATTAATTCATGGATAAACTCAAACGTAATGGAAATGATAGAGCAGTGTGCACATAGAGAAAATTGTATCTTACACATTGTAACAACATTGAAACATCAAGAGACCATGCAAAGAGTATATACTTATTAGAGTCACTATATATGAAATGTAAGTAGAATATATACAGATAGCCCTATGAACAATCAAGTTCATTCAAACATTCAAATAGTTACTCCATTTATTCACAAAAGTATAAAAACAAAAATGTCTAAAACAACTACACACTTGAGAAAATGATATAGTTTTCGGACTATCTATACATTAAACATTTAAAGCGAAGCATATCTAATAGAGAAAGTGAGGAAAGAGATAGAGAAGGAGAGATAAGACCAAAAAATTATCATTTTTAGTTTTAAAAATTGGTATCACAATACTTTTGACTTGATGGACCCATAGGTCTCTTTTACATGGAGAGAGCATGAAATACACTTATGAAATGAAATAACTATCTTACATAAATGTTACTTTCCATTTATACCTAAATATCTCGTTTATATCTTGTGGACTGGGAATAGCTTATGAAGGGCATAACAAAAAGATGGAACACACTTTTAAGTTTTTTTAACATATTTTTCCTATATTTTTGAATAATAAAAGGCATGCATAATTGTCATTTTCTGAGATTGTAGATGTAACCCACATTTCACTCAAGGTAATGTTGCGCAGAATGATCCCCTTACTATGAGAGTATTTTTAACACCTATTCTAATAAACACACAAAAATAAATTTAAATTTATAATATTAATGCCAGTTCTTAGCCAAGTTAGTTAATTATGAGTTACGAATGACAATCGGATGAAATACAATTAGGTGATGTTTTAAAAGTTTTTTCTTTAATGAGAATTATAATTAACTTTAATGAACAGTCATTTATTTTTAAGTAAGAAAAGGCTGAAAATTTAAATGAAATAATTCTTACAAGAGGTTTTAGGCAATAAATAGTGAAATGCATGGAGTAAAAGAAACTAGGGAATCATATTGTTTCATTTACAGGGATTACATGATGGCTTTAATTATTTTTAAAAATCATCTAGACACCATAAAAAAATATAGAAGTGGTACATATTTCATACAGGTGCATTTTAATTTATTATTTTAAATTGAATTATCATTTGATGTTATGATAATACCATAAGTTAATAAATTTATGCAAAATCAGAAGTGCAACAGTACTTTTTACATGAAAATTCAGAGTCATCAAATGAAAAATTATATTATAAAATTTCTACTAATTTAGAAGCTACATATATTATTGATTAAAGAGGATTATTACTTATGAAGTTAAAATGAGATGAATAATCTGATCATTAATGGTTGGGATTCACCTTTTTTTTGTTAATTATTAGGGACAATTATTCATGTAACACAGAATTTTCGTGAGTGCCACAAATACTATCTGACACTTATTTATTGTTCATAAAAAATTTTAAAAACTTAGTGAAATTTAACAGAGTACTAATTAAATAAAATTGACAGTCAATTTACGTGTTCAATCTTTTTGCAATACCCTACATATGGTGGATAAGAAAATCCTCCTTTAAAAGGATAAACATCTTGGAAGGTTCTTAATAAGTCTTAAAAGGCTAGGAGTAACAACAAAATCCCCTGTTTATTTTATTTCTATATACATAAGTCTACGCATCAACTTTAAATCACCAACATTTCCCCCTTTTAACAAACTCTAATAAGGTTTAACTATATTCTAAAAATGATTTAATTTAAAATATCTATAACAACATCTATTTACATTCATGAAATTAATTATTTATAACTTTTAAATTTCAATTTACCCCAAAACATTTTTCAACCCATAAATAAACTAAGCTCAGCTTTACTATTGAGACATATAATTGTTAATTTGATAATTTTTAAGGTTCTTTAAGTATGCAAGTTACTTATTTTCTAAAAACAGGAAATACTGTAACATATTATTCATAATTAGGGGTTAGAGATACACTTGTTGTGGTTAAAACTCATAATTTAAATGATAGAAAGAAATTGATAAATAATTTGTGAATACATTACCTTTTCTTTTTTATTATATATTATTATCAAATTAACNACATTTACAGAATGTTACATTGTATCATATTTGAATTTTTTAAAAAGAATATACAATTTATTTTTAGATATTTTTCTCAGCCCTCTTCTGGGCTACAGGATTTCAGTTTTTCAAAACTGCTACATTGACCACCTTTTTTTTTTTTTAAAAAAAAAGAAAGTTATAATTTTTTTTGTTCGAGAGTTCATTAAGTTAATTAGACAGTTAGTAAGTATTTATATTTTTTGGGCCTTGACTGCTAGTGGTCATTAGCACTTATTGAGTATTAATTTAAATATAATAGCTAATAATAGTTTATATTAACAATTAATGACAAGTGAGTTAAAAATATTCAGGTCCTATTTTGAAAGACATTCTCTTCACTATCAGGCATAAAAGTTATTAGTTATAATTATTATTATAAATTAATTCCTGTTTGCTATTTAGTAGCTAAACAGATATACAGGTATCAACAATGGTATTCTATGTTTAAATTATTTTTAAACATAGAATACCAATTTTTAATTTTTAATTTAAAAATTAAATTATTTTTGCTCAGAAAAGTTATTATTTTACAAGAAAATTAGTCTCACATGGTCACCCATAGTTTTAATTGTTAGAGAGCAAGACACTGCTAAAAGTTCTAGGCTTGGATCCTCCATCCTTTTTCTGAACTATTAGTAGTCTTGACTTTAGTATACTACTAGAATGTTGAGTAATACTCCTCTCCAGAAAGATAACTGGTGCTGTACTGGCAATACCCTCGCTATTGAAAAATTATGTTGCCCTGCCCACCCTCCATAAGGATTGAAGAGATCTGTCACATAAGTTAATCTGAGATCATCAAAATTGTCAGTCTACAGGTAACAACTCATTTAGGGGAGCAAACCCCTACAGAAAATTAAAGGTTCTTCAAGATTAATAGGGGTTGGGAACGAGGAGGGGTAATCGCCCCACTCAAGGGAAATACTCTGATTCCAAAAGGCAAATAAAGATATGCAAGGACAGTAAAACCAGCTTTAAATAAAAAACCATAAATGTGAAGAAGACATTCCTCATTTGCTTGTTTTGTGCAACTTTTCTTTTCTTTTTCTTTTTTCCTTTTTTTTTTTTTAATTTACAATTCCTTCTCTCTTGAACTGAATAGTTTCAACTCACTTAATCAAGGAATTCATGAAGAGAAACTAAATTCGGCGCTGCAGCACACATTATTAAAAGACGTTCAGATATTCTTGAGCCAGTTTCCCCAAAAAAGAGTACTTAGTCTAGTATAAACACTATACATGAAATCTCGTTGTACATTTCAAAAATCACATTAATATTTAGCTCAGCTTCGAAATTATATGAACTCCTTTCATTTTATTTTTTAAGCCATTCTGTATTCTACCATAAAGTTTTACTGGAATAGTTCCTGATATTATATATATTTTTTTCTAAAGACTTCTCTCCCTTTTTCTTTTCATATATTTTTTTTTAATTAGCAGTGTACATAAATTGTATCACATGTTTTTATTTCTAACTCATACATTCTCACATTCATTCAGGCATCATGTTAACGACACTCACACATAATTACATCTTTCAAACAATATCAGACATATCCTAATTAACTATATAACTATGCTCGGCAAAGCAATTATACATACTTATCTCAGAAAACATTCTGAACTTCACTTCATACTAATACTCATTGTTTTTCTTTATAGCTAGCTTTGTTTTGTGCAGCCAATACACCAGTACATTATTGAGCATTTCAATAATTTAAATTCAATTATGTCTTTGAATTTTCTAAATATAAAACTAGTTTTAACTGCTTTTAAGGCACAAAAAACTTTTTATATTTAGACTTTTATAATAAAGGTGAAAATAATTTATATCAGCACCTACTCCACATATAAATAAGTTAAAACCATTATTTGTTTAGTATCTAAAAACTATAATTAAAAATAAATTGAATACAAGAAATTTGTATCAAAACCTAATAGATATAAATAAAAATAGTATAATACAAGATGCTTAAACTTGCTTGTAACAAATATGCATAGAATTAATAAAGTAAGAATATTAAGGAATAGATGTAAGGCTATCTCAGAGGCTGCACAAGAACACTTTATTATAAATTTTTAAATGAATTTTTCTAGATCAGTATATCTAAATAAGTCTCTTTATGTCGTCAATGTTGCACCAACAAGTGTAGTAGTCTTCTCTGAATTGTTCACTGCAAGCTGCATCTGCTCTCTATCTGTGATTTCAGTTCATTCACTTGTGTCTCTATTGTGTTTTTTAACTCTGTAAAGAGAAAAATAAATCACACAGTTAATGAGAAAAGTTGTAACCAATTAGAAACAGATAATCATTAAGTGGTTTTAGAATTTACAATTAATAAATGACACATGAAAGCTATAGGATATTGGTCTTTTAAACTTTCTAATATATGAGGAAGTTAATTAATTAAACTATTATAGATTTATTAATTCCTCTTAGAGAGCTTAGATAAATGAAGCTCGTATGAAATAGATAAATCTTCATATAATGTAAGTAGAATAAAATCATTTAAATGTTTCCACTGTTTAAAAAAAAAAAAAAAAAAAAAATTAAGCTAGTATTATTATTTAAATTTTTTGGGTTGGAATAAAATTTGTATTTATAATAGGAATACAAAGAAATCTACTATAAAAATATTTTAAAAGTATTTTTAATGTAGTTAATGAAAAAAAATTTTTTTTTCAACTTCTAAAGTTTATATTGAAACAATATACTATGGTAAAAAAATGTATCTTATTATCTTTTATTTTCATGAGATCATCTTTAAATATACAGGCTGTTTTATAAATGAATAATCACATTTTGGCTGTAGATAGTAGACCACAGAAAAAATTTCCTATGATATATGGTCCAATTTCATCTATAAATAGATAATACTGACATTTTTGGTTTTAATACTTCGTTTTTCAAAGGTCACACAAATATTTTTAGTAAAGTTCAAAGTAATAACTTAATAACAGCATAAGATAACTATTTTCAAATTTAACCATTTTTAAGTTACAAAAAGTTTAGTTAAACAATGATGTTCAAGGTCTCTAGACATTTACAGAATGTTACATTGTATCATATTTGAATTTTTTAAAAAGAATATACAATTTATTTTTAGATATTTTTCTCAGCCCTCTTCTGGGCTACAGGATTTCAGTTTTTCAAAACTGCTACATTGACCACCTTTTTTTTTTTTTAAAAAAAAAGAAAGTTATAATTTTTTTTGTTCGAGAGTTCATTAAGTTAATTAGACAGTTAGTAAGTATTTATATTTTTTGGGCCTTGACTGCTAGTGGTCATTAGCACTTATTGAGTATTAATTTAAATATAATAGCTAATAATAGTTTATATTAACAATTACTTAAAAACAACAGAAAATGTCTGATGAAAATGTCCAACCATGGCCAAATTATGATTAGTCACTAATGTGACACCTGTTCAGATAGATTGATTGACTGGCAATAACTAAAGGTATGAGCCACAAACGAAATCTTTAACAGGAGGTTTCATAATTAAAAAAAAAAAAAGTATAAATTTTCTTACTTCAATAGGTGGATGAAATCATTTCACTAAGAAATCACAGACACATATTTGACAATTATAAAGCTCCACTTTAGAACTATATGACCCCAATGCAAGCTATTAACTTAGATTATTTCCAAACAATTAATGAGAGGGAACAGAATAAAAAAATCTATCTGTCCTCGCCAGGAATCGAACCTGGATCTCCTGCTATCCGGGCCGGTATGCTAAACCATTACACCACAAGGACTAGCTAGTTATCTCACTCAATTCCCTCTACACTAGCGAGAACCTAACTTTACGAGAAAGACGAGAACTTCGTCTTAAACTCGAAGTAGCTGACATTGTCATACATTTTGTCGACTCTTGTCATTTACTTTATTAAATTTTAGTTTATAAATATTTTGTTTGGTTGTGGATTTTTATCCCACGTAAATTTTAATCAATTAATGAGAGGGAACAGAATAAAAAAATCTATCTGTCCTCG
>KZ807242.1:594458-605772 GCA_000696205.2 Oncopeltus fasciatus
ATATATATATATATATATATATATATATATATTAAATATCCAGATTTCTGACTTTTCATTTATAGGATTTTACAATCTTTCATTTAAAGGAGAGTACAAAGGCACTCATTATTTATTCACCATGACAAATTAACTGAATATTGCTACGAACAAAATAATGCAACCAATTATCATCAGGAATTGGCCAGAAGATGTTAAAAAGTACACCAACTCGTCTAATGAAAGGCATTATTTATTAAAATTAACTAATTTTTGGACTAATAATCTAAGCAAACTTTATAGATTTATATTGTTTTTTGCTTTATTCTTTTTTTCACTGATTTATTATAGATTCAAAGTAGAAAATATTTCTTAAATTAAATTTTAATGTTTTATACATATTTGAATTTCAAAAATATTTTTTTGGAGTCAATGTATATTATTCAATGATGAATGAACTTTATGGAAACAAAACTTTTCTATCAAGGGTCTTCCCATAGATTTTCGTGAAGCAAAATCATTGTACTATTAAAATGCACAGTTTAATTAAGTCATAATGGCATAATCAATAAAGGGTAGGATGCAGGTGCCAGATACACAGATTTCGAACCCTGAAAATTGATATCAGGATTTTTTCTCAGACTAAAAGTTTATCTTACATAAATATCATATTAATGTGCTACAAGATATGAATTTGTTTTGAATTTATAATTATTTGTAAACTAAGTCAATTGTGCAGTTTTGTAATATTGTAAATGTGCTGGAACTTTATAGTAGACATTTTCTTAATTATCTCGAAATAGGCACTTTTTGTTTTTGTTTTTGGTTTAATGAAAAATTAGATTAAAATAATAAATAAATTTTTGGCGTATTTATTTAAAACCTATGCCCAAATCCTGGAATGAAATACAACTATTCATTTTTATACATAAATATTTAAGTATATCACAAGCATTGTTATTTCAAGTCAAGAGATTTTTTTTTTTCAGGATTAAGGAGATAATGCATGAAGGAAATAATCATTGTCAATAATATATCAATAATTATAAGAATGTTACTTAATGATTTTTGCAGTTGTACATCTCATGCTTAAAGCTTTCATTAAGTTAACTACTGAGTTTCATTAATGTCAATTTTGAATTAGTATCTTAATTAAATTTATCAAAACTAAGTTTTGAATGATGTTACGCTACCACAAGCACTTTGTTAGAATATAGAGTATAATTTTAATTATGATAATATCAATTATATGTTGCCAATCCATATTAGTAGAAATGGATTGAATGTTATGAAAATATTTATTTAATTTATTAACAAAACATATACTGTAATACTGAAGGAAAAGAATGAATGGGATTAGTTGGAGAAAAAGAGAGAAAGATAGAGAGAGACAGTAAGAGAGTGAGATAGAAAGACAGATACAGAACACAGAATGAAGGTGTGCTTCTTGAGAAGAGCCAAAACCTAGAAGGAGAACAGATGTATTAGAAACACATATAACCATGCGGCAAAACCAATTATTATAGCTTTTAGAAGCTGCTGATATCCCAACTTCATCCAATATCAACTGATGAGAGCAATACTGAGCATAACTCACAACACATAAACAACACCCATGCATTACACAAATATTAATAAAAAATAACTAATTAAGTCAGCTAAATTACAAACATCAAAGTATAGAAAAAGTAATAAATTTTAATTACTATTCCGTTCTTCTGCATGACATTCTGAAAAAAAATATATTCATAGGTTATGAGACAAAAAATGTGACAGGAAAATATAAAATGCCACACACTGGAAATACAAAAAAAAAAAGACGATAATAAATTAATCAAAAATAAATTCTGACATTCATTCCTAGAATGACTGATGTACCACTAAAATAAATAAAAAATAAAATAAAATATTGGAAAGAAAATAAAAAATAATAGGAAGAAGTATAGTGAGCTGCATCAGAGGAAAAGAGAATAGTGACTCTGGAAGTTACTGCAGCATTGGAAATCAATGAAATGATTGAGATAAATTGTTTTCAAACTATCACTTACTGATTTTCTCTTATCTGGATATTTTAGCTAATGAATAAGACGCATTTACTTTACTATTCTTACTTAATATTCACTATTCCTGATACTAAGTCAACTTGTTATCAATTGAAGGGATCATATCTCTCAAGATCACATCATTGATTTGTAAACACACTCCATTTATATTTTTTTATATGCTTAGTTATGTATAATCAATTTCTGCACAATTCCTGTTAAAAATATTTTTATTAAAGAAAAAAAAATCATTTACTTCAGCTATTTGTGAGAAGTACAGGCCAGTTTTGGGCAAGAAACAAGAAGCTTGTTAAAGGTCAAAAAAAGTTTTCATTGAATTGAAATTCACAAGCTATAATTTATATTTAGTAAGGAACTGGGGAAGGTTTTAACAAGGTGAAGTTGTAACAAACAGATTACTTATTTTATTATTACTTGTTACATTTTTGTAAGTAAATGTTATAATTATTTTATGCTTAGAGACCTCACTTTATGTACAGGCAGCGAACCTTCCTGTTTTTTTTTTATTTGCGTTATAAATCTTCATTCTTGAAGCAAGTTACACAGATTAAAAAATCCACATTAAGTTGAGTTAATGTACTGTGGATTTCGGTATAATTCCAGATATAAAGAGAAAAAAAGAAAAAAAAAGGTGTATGTGTTTGTACAAGAATGAGTAATTTCCTGTAAGATCAGCTCCAAATTGACTAATAGTGTAAGAGGTTTGGTTAAAAGTTGATTTGGTTTAATAGATAACTAGGGACAATTCATTGAATCCTTGGGACAATGCACAGCTTTATAGCTTTATTTTGCAAATAATGAAAAAAATCTTTAAAAAATTTATTATCTTTTTTTTTTTGCTTTTTCTAATAAATATTTAGTTTTGGAGCTTTTTGACTATAAAGTTGAAATTTGAAACTAAGCCCTAGAACTAACTAATCTATAAGAAAAAGCATATTAAGTTTAAATAGCTTTTAATTTTCAATACTCTGAGCAGTAGAGAAAAAAAATTAGATTCACTAATCAATTAAAATTTTTTCAAATGTGTGAGGAGGGATATTTATGGAATTCTGGAGTTTATTCTCGAAACAGTAATATTCCCACTGAACTAGTATTCTTTTATTTTTGAATGAGCACAAAAACTAATTATTTTTATGAGAAGTTCAACAGAAAAAAGTTAACTTGTGCAGCTTGGCTTGTTTATGCCTAAAGTGAAAATTAAAATTACAATCATTATGTGTGACAGTGATTTTAGTCAACAAGCCGAGGGAAGAATTAGTATTTTCAACTTTGTATAAGACAAAAACTTCAGCTAAGATTGAAGAAGACAGTGAGGATTACAATGACAGATTAGTATTTTCAACTTTGTATAAGACAAAAACTTCAGCTAAGATTGAAGAAGACAGTGAGGATTACAATGACAGATTAGTATTTTCAACTTTGTATAAGACAAAAACTTCAGCTAAGATTGAAGAAGACAGTGAGGATTACAATGACAGATTATGAACTAATAAATAGTGTACATAACTCGGCAGCATTTTTATACTTTTGTCTCTCTTATGCTTTAATATTTTTCATTTCAGCCATTCAAATTGAAGTTGTCTAATATTATTCACTTTGGGAAGTAGTTGATAGGCAAATGAAGCTATGTTTAAGAACTTGAAGTAACTCCCAGGCTCAAATTAGAAAGTGATGAAAAGGTACGCTGTTGGGGTGGGAATGCCATAGCATAAACATAGAGAAGGCAACTGTTAAAAGAAGAGAGCCTATATCACTAATCTCCGGATCATTCTGGTTGGAGATTGGGTAAAGACATAACAATCTAAACTTAGGAAACAATCATTGCGAAATATGTTCAATAAATAAAAATAGAAGGACTGATTTAATTATACAACCCACCCATGGATAAGGGAAATTATTGTCGCCAACTATATTGAATGATAGGAGCCTCTTCTAGATTAAAGTATGACTCATTCTTAAAACTGAGGTATGAAGTGAATGCAACAGCCATACAGGAAATGATGAGAAAAGCCACAGAGGCTAGGGAAACAGAGAAATTAGCTCCTTCTATGACGATAGAAGATTCAGAAATTGAAATGTGAGGCACAGATTTTCGACTTAAAGGATGGGGAGAGAGCAGACAAGGTTAAACCACTGAATCCAAGTGGATAAGATTGAAGGAAGGCGCAGAGGAATTGGACAATGCATAAGTAAAGAATTTTTGGTATGATGAAAAATGCTAGACAAATATGTATGAACTGAACAAAGTATACCAAAGAGTGCTTCAACATCTCACCAGAGAAACCACCCTGTACTTCTGTATAAAGAGAAGTGATATCAAGAAGGTGTGTCAAAAGAAGGAAAGGCTAAAAAAGTGGAATAGTAGAAAATGTAGGTAATTTTGCTGCTTAGGACTACAGGAATTCTTTCATTACTTATAAAAATATTTTTAACACGTGACTGGTTCCGCTCAGTCATGAATTTTCATGTGTGCCTAGGGACAGGACGTCCCCTCTTGTCCTCATGATAGCCCTGAAGATGGCTTACAATGTAAGCTGATATATTGACAGATAATTTAAAAAAATACATTTTTTTTTTAATTTGAAATTTTTGGATCTACCTTGACTGAACCCCAACGAAAAAAATGTCTAATAATAATAGATTATTGTGAATATTTTGTATGTTTACCCTAAAAGAAATATCTTATTTCCCATAACTAAGCACACAATTATAAATAATGGTTCAACCCAAAATAAACTATTAAAGAGATAATCATAAGTTTATATATTTAAAAAAAAGTAGTCAGCATTTTAACAATTTCTTCATTACATATAAATAATTTAAATTAAAATAAACTGACAATATAGTAATACAGTTAATAATAAAACAAAGAAATTTACAAGGTAATTACAGATTTTGCTAAGATATACTTCCAGAGTCATCAGTTTAATACATTATAATTACATTATTTTATTAAAGCCAATAAAGATAACATGGGACTTAGCTTATTTAGGGGTTGTAATGAAAATGTACTTTCAAGGTTTCTTTGAGTAAAAGTTGTTAATATCTCTGAGAGATGATAATAAATAAAAGATTATTCAGTGTCAAAGTATTTCATACTGTGTATTATGGTGTGATATTAATGCATCGGTGGTCTTCTATAAACTATGCGCTTAAGTACTTGTAATATTTTGTTTTTTATAATATTGACAGGAATAAATAAATTGTTAACATGAATGTTAAACTGACTTAGCTAGTCCCAGGTATCTCTCATTGGGTATAGCTTAATAAGCTAGACACACTATTTATCAAATTATTAGTTTCCTTAAATAAAAAAGATACACTTTTCATACAAAAACAAGCAATTGAAATGGCTCTAATTACTTCTTCTTAAAGTTAATTATGAAAATTAAATTTCTTTTAATTAGAATTCTGGTTAGATAGGGAGTCATTAGTCTTAAGAGGATTAGTAGAGAGGAATTCAGTCAGCTGAAAACTTCCCATTTCTTCCCCCACACCTCCACCTCATTACAAAGAAGAAATAGGTTAGTCTCATATCATTCTAGGAATCAGAATATTCATAGAAAAATTTTTATATGTGCTGAGATTGGCAGGTATTATTTGGGTGACCAAATGTAAATTTATTAGTTTGATATCAGCAGCCACGAAGAACATTGGTGAGAAATAAAGAAAGTGAAATTATTCCTCATGCTATGCAGACATCTAACAGATATACTTATTCTATATTTTTTACCTGGAAATGTGTTTGTGTGGAATAGTGCAGAGAAGGGGGGTTGTATCTCTAAAACCCACATCTTAACAAACAAGGACACCACCGGTCTAAAAAATAGAAATCAAAAAGAAAAAATACGGGGGATTTCTGATATAAAGAAAAAAAAATAATAATAAAAAAAAAATAGAAAAGAAAAAAAAAACCAACATCGACTGGATGAAAATTTCTTCTTCTGCCTAGGTCCCAAAGAGCTCTTCAATTTGCCCTATGGTGATGAGATGTATATTTATTTTGTTTTATCAGATCCAATGCTACAAAAGGCAAATTTAGAGCCACAATATTTAAAAACAAATCTTAAGTTACCTTTTTCATTCAATATCGCAAGCATTAAGATGTAAGGAACTTTTTGATAAACAAAGTAAAACTGCTTATTACTTCTTTTGTGCAATAAAGACAATTGATAGCAATAAACAAAAATAAAATGCTAGATGCACTAAAATGCAAAATACTTGCTATGCACTCATTTTTAGAACCAACATATACAACACAGTAATTTCTGAAATTTTGAATTTAAGTAAATTTGACTCCTTTTTAAATTTAGTAATGTTTAAATCCAAAGGATGAGGCAATAATTAGGAATATAATAGACTTCTTATGTATTAAACATTAAAAATGTTCATATACTGTTAAACAGATGACATAGNCCTTTGGATTTTACCAAAAATTTCATTTAAATCCTATACATTTCCAAAATCTGTATTTTGATAACTTCATTTCAGTGTCTGATACAAAGAAAATGGGCCCTGCAAATAAATAATAAACCTGTCTGAAAGTCTTAATGATTCACTCTGGAGTTTATCGTAAGATTGGAAATTCAACATTAAGTGTCAGAATTACCTAAGTTCAACCTAGGCTTGTGTTAAAGCTCAACTCAGGAGTAATAAAAAATAAAACACAATTTTGTAATGTAAGATTTTGATTGAACATCAATGGAGTATTCATACAATGAGCAAAAATAAATTAAATATTTGTATATGTTGGTTTGATATAATAGTGACAAGCTGACACGGCATTCACTATGCTTTACTCATTTCTTAATTTTGTAGACAACATCCATTATACAAAAAAGTTGCTTAGGAATATTTGATTTAGATGGAGGGAGGTTTGGTGGGTTTCAAAAAGGCAGAAAATAATTATAGAAATATTGAAATTCATGTAAAATCTATTTCATTTTCTTCAGTATCCACATATAGTAATTATATAGATATATTTTTTAAATTATCAAAACTAAAAGTATTTCTTTTAAAATACATATATTTATTTATTAATGATAAACACTTTTCCTTTACCTTAATTTAAATATGAAATAGGTTTTAATACAATGTCATACCTTCTATTAACCGTCTTTATAGGTTTCTGCAAACCATCTTCTGTTGGCGAGCGCTTTCGGACATTGTCCATCTTCGTGGCCGAATACATGTGTTCACTGTCACTGTCTGTTGAATACAGACAGGGACAGTGAACACATGTATTCGGCCAAGAAGATGAACAATGTCCGAAAGCGCTCACCAAGAGAAGATGGTTTGCAGAAACCAATGAAGACGGATAATAGAAGGTATGATAGTTCTATATTCATTGGTAGTGAAAATAACCTTTTAGATTATTTAATACAATGATTCATCAGAGAGAAGTTTTAATCCTTTATAAATACATCTGGTTCAGATGTATGACTATTTTGCTGGTACTGTGAGCCAAAGTTATGAAATCAAGGTAAAAAATCTTTGTTCTTTCTCACACTTATTTATTTTCAATAATCTGGGAACCGAAGATTGACTAATTACTTCTGATTAGTCTTTGAAATAATATGATTCCATTATTAATCCTCTGATACAGTATTTAATAAATCGAATGAAAACAGTACTCTAACTTAAGCACTATAAATTAATTTTTGATCTCTGCTCTCATAAAAATGCAAACTTGAAGAACGAAATATTTTTGAGCTTTTATAAATTAAAAGAAAAATCAATAACAATAAAAACCTTTCATTTTTCAATGCTATAAAAAATATTTTGTAAGCATGTACACTGAAGTTAGATTTTGATTTCATTATCATTCATTTATTTCTATTCATTATCTTTTCAACATATAGCTCTACTAACCATAAGTTCAATTTTTGGACGGAAAGAGATTTTTCGTAATATAGTAAGTGCTTAATTTTAGACATTTTATTTTATACTAGAGCTCAATTACTAAAATATATAAAAATCTGGCATGAAAGGACTATTTTTGTCATAATATCATGGATTAATGTTGTTTTTTTTTTAAATTATGAAATCTTAAAAAAAAAAAATAAATAAAATAAACAATTCCACTCACAAAAACTAATTTTCATGACGATACAATAAAAATACAATTGACAACACTTTCGAGCAGGTTTAATTATCCCAGTGATGCTGCTAAAAATTATTATCATATTTAAATTATTTTTCAACTTGGCAACACTGAAACCTGAAACCACGGATGGACCATATTAGTAATCCAAGAGATATGTCCATCCGTCCAAAGAAAAATTCGATAATGAATAAAAATAAAAATTCTTTTTGTAATGACAGCATAATCCCCCAGCTTATATTGATACAAGGTTTAACCTGGATGTTGATATTGATGAATTTGACAAGATACAGGAAATTGGTCGAGGTTGTCTTAAAAATCTCTCATATATACAAAGTAAATAAAATTCAATCACATAAATATTTCATGATAATAAAAAATAAAACAAAAAGGTAAAAAAAATCAAATAAATAAATAAAATAACACAACCATATTTAATCTTAGGTAACTAAATTAAGAATTTATCTCTAAATACAATTTTTTCACTAAAATTATTGTGAATTTTTAAAAAATTAGGTATTAGTACTACTGGCTAGTAACACTTGGACTGTGTTGTTATCAGTAAATTAATTAATGATTTTATAAGGAAATATGTGTTTACTGTAAATATGTCTTAAAACGAGAATTATATAATTGTCTTCAACTATAAAATGTATATTCAGTTCTCGCCGCTCTTCTTCGAAGTTACCCTGGCTGTAACTTTATTATTATCTTAAACATGTTATAATTTTGGCTTATTAGTTTTGCTAAGTATGCTACCATTTAATTTGAAAGATAATTCATTGTGGAAATAATCTTTATGATTATGGAATGAATTGTTGACCGTCAAGTTTATGAAGAGAGGGTTGTCGGGAATTCGGTCTTAGTAGTTGAACAATTAAAATTAATTTGTAACCAAAATAGTTTTTATTTTAGCCAACGTTTCGGCCTGAATTTCAAGCTATCAGGCCTTCATAAGGGCTGAATATGAAAGAGAAACATAATTTATCAATAATGTTTTATTTCCGATATGTTCGGTATTCATTATATATAATCAATTACACACAGTTTTATATTTTCATTAATTTTTCTTTGTTTGATTATTTTATATAGACATGTTTCTATATTATTTTGTATGTTTCTCTTTCATATTCAGCCGTGATGAAGTCCGAAACGTTGGCTAAAATAAAAACAAAATTGGGTTACAAATTAGTTTTTAATTTTTCAACCACCATGACCGAATTCCCGACAACCCTCTCTTCATAATCTTTATGATGTCTTTATTTTAAAATTCAATTGGGATTTCCTCTATCGGCTATACGTGAGCCATTCCTCCTCACTTTACTTACAGGAAGAAGCTGCCTACTGCCATCTGTTGGTTTAGCTTCATTCTTCTAGCTAATGAGCAAGTTCTCCAGGTGGAAGCTCATGGCAAAATTAAGTCCTAAAATTATGTTCTCCAGCTGAAAGTGTAATTTAACTCAAGAGCTGAAAGCTCAAAACATTGTGAGAAATGTACTTACTATGTAGGACACAGCAAAGATTTTATAAAAACCTACTAGAAAACTGACGCTGCTACCGAAGGAAAAAGTCTGCACAAAGTAATACTCTATGATTTATTACAAGAATTCTGACTGTAGCTGTTATGGCACTGATGTCCGATTCATTGAGCCACTAAGCTCAGCTGTGTGTCTGTTTGTTTGCACAAATATCCATAATGAATACCATCATTTTATACAAAATTTGTAATTAGTTATCTATNTCATTCTCTTTTCAGCCCTGAAGAAGCCATCACATGATGTGCGAAAGCTCGGCAAAAAAGAACAATTTGACTCGGTCCAACCCGGAAGATGAAATGGTAAATACATCTGACGACCGACGAAGCCTACGTGAACATGTATTAAATTTTTCAATATTTTATGAACTGACAAAAGAGGAAAAGCTATTTCAGATAAGTTTGGCTAAATTTATTGAATTATAGAACAACAAAGTTTTTTTTTTGAGGAATCAAATTCTTTGAAGGGTATTCATTTACTTACTCGCAAAGTCGGTTTTCAAAATTTTATAAGGCTACAGCTTGTTAATGTTTGAAAGCTTGCTAAAAATAATAAAAGTAAAATTAATGCATAATTTCAACTTGACAGTTACCATATTTATTCAATGTTTATTAATACTAAAATTGTATTTTCCAAAAAAAATTAACTTTGAGCTGCTAAAAATACATTGATTTTGAAGATAATTTTATATTTTTCCTGTGACCACATATAACTTAAGGTTTCTTCACTTCCTAACTAAATATATTTATATAGAGTGTTCAACATACAATTAATTTTATTTAATATTTTTAGAGTGAATGCAATATTTCTTAATTGGCAAACAATCACAGATTGAACTAATTAAGTTAGAATCATTTTCTTTTTATATATTTTATTATATTTGTCTTTCCCATATTTATAAAACTTGAAACAATGTTGCATTTGATTATAACCTTTTCTGCTAACAATAGTCATTTAATTAGAAGTAAAAATTGATTTAAATATTTTAAAACTAATACATTTTAAAAATAAATGTTTAACTATCATTTAATTTCATTGTGAAATTCTGTTTTAATAGATCCATTAAAATTCTTACCTCAGATAATTCGGAAAAGGATTTTTATAATTAATTTTTTGAAAAAGAAAATGAAAGATGTCTAGTGAAATCTACATATAAGACCTGCTTCAAAAGTAAATTCATACTTGCTTGATAGAGGAAGAAGATTTCTCTTATGAATCTGCCATATCCTGGGCAGTGACGCGGCCCTGGGCTAGAAGGAGGGGGTGTTGGGTTGGGATCATATGGACTTTGTGTGAGGACGCTAGCAAAGGAGGTATGAAGTGGCTTAACTTACTGGTGAAGTCATCCTGTTCAGCTTCCTCTGCTTCCCGGGCCAACTCTTCTGGAGTCTTCTTCTTCCTCATGAGGGGGTTTGCAGGTTCCTCCATCTGGGGCTCTTGTATCTCCTCTTTTTTCTTTATATTATACTGTAAGCAAACAAATAATAGTCATTACTGAACATATACCTCAGAAATATAAATTCCTATTTGGATTTATAAATCAAAATATTTGAAATTTTGTCTTTGACAAACCTGATTTCATGAATTCATCAGGGCTGAAGATACACACAAACAATTTAAAATATTAATTGATT
>KZ807243.1:0-10120 GCA_000696205.2 Oncopeltus fasciatus
AATAATACATCTAATAATAATAATAGTAGTTGATCTACGTTACGAGTAAAGTAAAAATACTGACCAAGAACAACTTTTGTTGGTTGCCAATCTGAACATCAAAGTTCACTATATGGAGAATAGAGAAAAGTTATTTACCTGTATACCTCCCCAGCTTCCCCAAGATTGCTGACCAAGCTGACCAAGGCTAAGGGAGAGTGCCGACCCGAAGAGGGCGACACAGAGGGTGATGACCAAAAGGAAACGCATGTCCGGAGAAGTCTAGGACTGAGTGACAGACCATAGGCTCGGATGGGTATATATACCAATCAGTCTGTCCACTGTGTTTGGTCAAGTGTCCAATCCAAGGACACATCGGGTACATACAGCCAAACTTTTTCTAAAATAATGAGTAAACATATTTTAGTTTATTTTCTTCGTCTGAGGTCCATTGCAACTGACCTGAATTATATGAATTATTAAACTCTTAATCAAAACTTGATGGTAAACCATAAGACAGATTAAGGAAATTAAGTATATTTTTGTACAAATTTTTAATAATTTTCATTTTTACAACAGTTCACTCTCTTAAGTTTTAAAAATCGATCGTCTTATAAATTTGTATTAAATAAACTTTTTTTAAATAAAATATATTAAAATTACTTTTTGCATATTTGCTTCCTGAAGTATTAGTTCAGTTCTTTAAGATTGAGTTAGTAACATAAAAATCACTAAAAACTATTTATGAAAAGATTATTTTCTTAGTTATTTCATAATCTATTTTAATATCCATTTTTCATTAATATTATTATGAACAAAAAATGTTAAAAATTAAATAAAATTGTGAAAACCATGTAAAAAAACCTCAGATTGGTTGTATTATTGTCTTATAGAGAGTCAGATTGTTTTCTATTGTGAGTTAGTCATAAGTTTGATATTTTAAAATTAAAATTGGTAAAATTGGTACATTTTTGGAAGAAATGTAATATACATCAAGAATATCATCAAAACAGTTCACCTATTATCAATTTCTCTACGCCACTGTGAAAAAGGATTTTTTTTTTTTTTTAAATTATAGACATTTGATCTGATCTTTTCTTTAAGCACAAATTAACCGCTTCTTTAGAGGCGGTTAAGGATTGGATTATTCACATTACCAAGTGGAAGCGGAAGTTTCACAAGGTAGGGTACTTTGGCCTATCCTATTTATCCTATACACTGCTGACATCCCTTTCCACACAAGTACTCTCCTAGCACTGTATGCAGAGGACAAGGCGATTCCATCTTCCTCAATCCTAAAACTGCTTTCAAAGACGTACAAGTGGGTCTTACAATTATCCAGCAATGGTGTGGTAAAGGAAGAATTAAAATTAATTAGTCAAAATGAGTTTCAGTAAATTTCCAATTATGTCAAAACTTACCTGACAACACAAAATCCAAAAGCATTCACATGCCAATCTCACATACTGTTCGTTATCTTGAGTTCCATCATGACTCACTACTCTAACATTGGACGAGCATACCGGAAAAAAACAAGAACTAAACCGACGACAAGGACTCTTATATAAAATAATGAATCGGAACTCAAAACTTACAACTGATAACAAACTAAAACAGAACAAGACTATACTACGACCAATTGTATTGGCAATATAGTGCAAAACTGTCATATATTCAACAATACTTTACTTCAAGACTGCATTTCCTACCATCAAAACACATCTGCATAAGCCCTGTGTTTTTAGTTTTTAATACACCATTCTTTTGTTAAAGTTCTATAGTCTATAGTCTCCTCTAGTAAAATAAATTTAATAATTTGTATATAATTTGTATATGTATTATAACATTAATTTTTATAAATATTTGTTTTAAATGAGCAATTTAGGGAAAACCTTAGTGCATCCAGCGCCTATATCCTACCATTTGATTGGTAGTCCTATTAATTTGATGCGTCGTTAATCTCCAATTTTTTAGTAAATACAAAAATTATGCGTTCACAAAAATCCGAAAGGGAGTCCCTAGGCCCTAGGCTCAACTGAAAAATATTTCGCGGGCGGGAATTGCAGATAACTAAAAAATAATTAGTAAAATTCTGGGACGTCACGATGTGGATAACAATTTTGGCGCCGGATACTTTAAAGTTTATCCTTTATCCTAATTTAATGTGTTAATGTATTATTAAATTTAGAACAGAGATTTCTTATATTTCAAAAGGCACTAGTCTATTTTTACTATTAATAATTTGATTATTAGTGAAGAATTATATTTTAATTTGATCTGCAGTATCCTACTCTATCTGTTTAAAAGTTCTGAATAGAGATTAACATAATAAATAAATAAAAGTTAATAACACATGTTACTTATAAATATTTTCCCTATGATCCACCAAGAGAACTATACATTTTTGTCCCTACATTTTGATTCCTGATTCCACAATATTTACCTAAAAGAAATTATTCATTATTGAAGAATTTTAGCATAGATATTATTAATAGATGTTTTTTTTTTTGGGGGGGGTCGATCAAGGTAGATCCAAAAAATCCACTTAAAAAAAAATTTACTTTTTAAAAATAATCTGCCAACGTTTCGGCCTACATTGTAAGCCGATCTTAATGTAATTCGGATCTTAATGATAGCCCTGAAGATGGCTTACAATGTAATGGCACATTGTACAATGTAATAACAATTGGCAGATAATTAAAAAAAAAATACATTTTCAGAAACACGACTAATTAAACGAAATAATCTAAAATTACTGGCTATCACACTTAAAGGACAGACGATGGTCAGGATGCTGACGGACAAGCTCATGTGAAACTGCATTTCTTATCAAGAAATCCTATACCCATCATATTTTAACCTCCATTCCCACAGTCAATTTCTACAACCTCTAATCCTATCAAACTTTCAGCAGAGTATTGTCCTTCAAATAAGCCAATCACTACACCAGAATTTTCCAGTTTCCTCTAAGACCTTTGTCCCATCTTTCTTGCCGGTGGAGACTGTAATGCGAAACACTTGCAATGGGGACCGAGAACGACCAACTCTCATGGTCGATCTCTATATAAGCAGTATCATTCAAAAACCTCTTCACAATTAGTCCTTCCTCTCCCACTTATTGGCCCTCTGACTTCTCTGGACTTCTTCATCTGCAAAAACTCCTCTTAATTATTCTGCTTCTAAACGAACTCTCTTCTGACTCCAGCCCAGTTCTCCTAATGTTATCCCTGACCCCTATTCCAAAACAATTGCCACCGTCCCTCATTAGTGGTCTTGGACCTTTTTTAGAACTCTTATGGAAGAGTCTCTTGACCTCGGAATTTCCCTGAAAACCTCTGACGATTTAGATGATGCTGCACACTCCTCTACCATAAACCTTCAACAATGCATATGTATGACTAATCTCAAACCAAAATTTACCAAATACTCTTCTGAGTCCCAAAAGCCACTCCCAGATTCGCTTAAAAAGCTCATAATAAGGAAACGCCTCTCAAGGGCGTTGTTTCAAAAATATAGTCACCCCACAGATCGCAAATACTTTTATCGTTTTTCCAGGCACATAAAGCAAAAATTTGGCGCTTTACGAAATGAGGCTCTTATTTCCCTCTGGATTGCTACTCGCAGAATCCTTAAGAGCCATGAAGCTTCTATCCCCTTGCGCCGAGGAGATGGTTCCTGGGCTTCTTCTGACAAAGACAAGGCTGAAATGTTTACCCAGTACCTCAGCAAACATTTACTCCTCATTTAGACCCCTTAGACCAGTCCAATACCATGGAGACTGAGGAGTCTCTGGACATGCCATTACCTATGTCTTTACCACTCAAGGCAGAAACACTTTCCCAGGTTAAGTATATAATCCATCGTTGCCTAAGCAAAAATCACCCGGATATGATTTAATTACCGGTCAAATTATTTGTAATCTTCCCAAGAAGGTAATTATATTCCTTACCTACGTCTATAATTGTATACTCTGAACTAAACACTTCCCACTCCTCTGAAAATATTCCGATATAATATTATTTCCCAAAACTGAAAAACTACCACATAATCCTTCATCCAACTGTCCTACAAGTCTTCTTCCTTTATTTTCTAAGGTTTTCGAAAAAATTCTTTTAAAACGAATGATGCCTTTCATTGAACCCTCCAATATCCTCCCAAATCATCAGTTTGGCTTCAGGAGTAAGCATTCTACTGTCCAGCAGGTGTTTCGAGTCGTAACTACATTTCCTCTTCCCTTGAGCGCATAGAGTACTGCCCAGGAGCTTTTTTTGGATGTTTCTTAAGCATTTGATAGAGTCTGGCACAGTGGTCTCCTGTTTAAACTGAAATCCATACTTCCTAATAACACTTAGCTCATCTTATAACTGCTTCTAAAAACCAATAAGATCACCTCAAAGAAATCAAACAATGGTGTGGCAAATGGAGAATAAAAATCAATGAAGAAAAATGCGTTCAAGTTAATTTCCAACTGCGGAAATCATGCTTCCCTGAAATTGTAAAATTTGACAATATTCCTTTACCACATTCAAATTCCGTTCGTTACCTTGGTTTCCATCTTGACTCACGACTTACATGGGGAGAACATACTAAAATTAAAAGACAAGAACTTAATTGGCGATATGGACTTCTATATAGACTCATGAATAAGAAATCCAATCTTAAGACAGAAAACAAACTGACGCTCTACAAAACCTTATTACGACCAATCTGGACTTACGGAGTAGAAATCTTGGGTGTCACCAAGCCTTCCAACATCCAACGAATCCAGTCTTTTCAATCCAACACGCTTTTAGTATTTCTTTTGTTCAGGATCTAATTTCTTCCCGTTTCAGCCTTTTCCACAGTAAACTGCCATTCCATCCTAATCCACTAGCACAGACCTTGTCTTCCAACTCCAACCCCTACAACCCTCTCCGTCGACTCAAACGAAGATGGCCCCGCTATCTACTGGGGACATAGTTTGTAAATAATTTGAGAGTGGTGTCACTGGTCACCTTCTCTCCTCATGTGACTTTCATTAATGTCATTTATTTTTCCTACTATTGATTGTAATCAAATTACAAAATGTTTTTTATTTGTTTTTAACAGAATGTTAATGAATATGTAAATAAAGGTTATAAAAAAAATACATTTTATTTTAAATGTGTATTTTTTGGATCTAACTTGACCGAACCCCAACAAAAAAACATCTAATAATTAATCATTAATATTTTATACCTTTTTAAATATTAAGATTATGAATATTAACAATTTCGAGAATATTTTACAAATAGAAATACAAATTTCTAGTTATAAGGGTCTTAAAACGCAGAACATTAACGCAACAACAAATTTTGTGGAAAGGGGTTAGGATTTTGATTTTTCACATCCATTACAAAGTTTACTTACTATCGACAGAATTATCTAAACGGAACTAAATGCAGTAATTAAACTTTTTTATGCGAACCACTGAATGAGTTCTCTAATATATGAAAGCTAATATGTAGTTTACATGAAGGAATATTTTTTAAATGTGACTGAGAGGGTTGAGCTGGCCCCAGTTTTGAAAAAGAGGGAAAAAAATCGGTGTTTGAGCTTTTCTACGCAATTTTTTAAGTAATTTGGTGATAATATGGCAAATAGAAGGATAGATTTAAGGAAATGCCAAGCTGAAAAATTATTGAAATTTTAAAATTTTATTGGGGCTGATTTATCCTTGATTCTAAGAAACATTTTTGACCCTACTAGTATCTCTTTAAAATATTTCAACAAGTTAGTTGTTATTTTTATTGTTCGATATTTGTAATATTAGTTGTTATTATTTGTATCATGTAAAAGTTCTAATACATATTTAATAAAAGTATAATATTAATATGAATATTCTTTAATATTTATGGGCTTTAATGTTTGAAGAAAATTCATATGAAGGAAGGTATTGATTAGAGTAAACTAATATTGTGAAATAAAATCATGTAACAAGTACAATTGACCGTCCCTTATTTTCCGCCAAAGCTGGTATATAAATTTTCTCCTTTTCGGCTAGTAAGAACAAATTCACTAAATAGGGGCGACAGAGTAGCTCATGGGATCCGTTCGAGTATCGAAATCCTGGGGTTACTGGCTCAAATGGAAGGATAGATTTAAGGAAATGCCAAGCTGAAAAATTATTGACATTTTAAAATTTTATTGGGGCTGAATTATCCTTGATTCTAAGAAACATTTTTGACCCTACTAGTATCTCCCTGGGCAAGCTTTTATCGATAAATAAAGCCTATTCCATTGATGTTTAGATTTGGATGGAAAACTGTAGATAACTCCTCCTTCCTCGACCCTAAGTGGTTGAAAGGGAGCCTTTTGTTTAAAAAAAATTTTTTCACTTACCCTGACGTTCATCTTCAATGAAATAATGAAAATTACCCAGTTACCATGACGAACTTACAATTGTTTTAGGGTATTTCAATTTTATTGTTATATTTTTTGGTTATAAGTGAATTTTTAATTCGAAATAAATGTGTAATAAATTATACTAACACAATTTTGTAAATATTCTGATATATTTAAGTATTTAGAATTCCAGCTGCATTAATTGACTGGAAAATTTGATGTTCAACTAATATGTGTGTATCTAAAACGTTGCACGTAGGTATACACATAATGATCAATAATTTTTCAATTATTGGATGGGCGTTCTGCAATTTGCCAAAGTTCTGTTAAATATTACTTGTAAACCCTTCCCTTTTTTTCCTTTGTCCTTTTATTGCCCTCTCTTGTAACAGGCCGCTTTCCATTTACACCTTCCGCCTGCCTTGTACCTGCTACCCCCACTCCTTTTACTTTTTCGCTCTGAGAAAAAGTAAAATTTATATAGTTTAGTCATGGAAATGTGAACTTAGGGACAGGACGTCCTCTCTCATCTTCATGATAGGTAGGTGTGGCAAATTACTGCTTTAATGATATTTCAATTTTTTTTCTCGTCAATAAGTTGTTTGTTTGCATGTTTTTTCAAATTGTTTTCATAAACTTTTAATTGTCTTACATAGCTTTCTACATTCATACTCTTGATATCACATTATATTAAAATTCTCTATTATACTAATTTCAAATATTATTGTATTCTCATGACATTTCTACCCCTGAAGTGACACTGTATTGTAGCCCTGAAGATGGCTTACAAAGTAAGCCGAAACGTTGGCAGATAATCCTTTATTAAAAAAATACATTTTTTTAATTTGTGTTTTTTTGGATCTACCTCGACCGAAACCCAACTAAAATCATCTTAGAATAATATCTACGGTCAACAAACTCTCCTTTTTGAACATTGCTTGTAAACATATTTCAATTTCTAGCATCTGCCTACGTATTCCTCTGACGTCGTCAGAAGTATGGACAGCGCACAGGAAGCGAGAAGAAATATGGAATCTGTGGTATTTCCAAGTCAAAATAAGTTATTGTGTATAGAGTCCCCCGCCCCTGGTGTCGAACTGGAGCACCACTCTCTCTGAAAGGGCTGGCTGATGGCGGGGGTGGGGGAAGTTCCCAAGTGGGTGGGGGGGAGGAGTGGGGTTGGATATAAAGGAAACAATTTCGCTACATTTCTCCTCTCTAAGTCCTTCCGGAGTTTTATGACACAGCGTATGTATGAAATAGAGAAAATGTATTTCAACTCAAATCTCCTTATTATGACGCTTTTGAACCGAAGTCGCAAATTTATTTTCCCGAATCAAGAACACAATTTATATAAATCAAAACTTATTATTAACAGTTTAAGGCCTATATTTAAAAATAATTTTTCAGTAGCATTTTATTGTATATATTAACACCACACAGAAATAGGAAAAAAAAAAGAGCTGCATAAAAAGAATAATAAATTTAAAAAGGAAATTTTTCTTATTCGTACATGATGAAAGGTTTTCATAGCACATTTAAAACAAATTGCATTTAATTTAATCTCCCACATATCCATTCTATATTTCTTGGACCTAAAATAAATCTGTGTTGAGTTTCACTACTTTAAACTAAAAATTATGCCACCTAAATTGAAAAACATTTTTTGTTCTCATTTACCATTTCAGGTAATCATCCATCCCTATTCCGTCTATTAAGGTCAATAAAGAACCTTAGCATTTCTATTTAAATTTAAAAGCATTATATTAAGTTTCATGAGGTTCTAATATCAATAACAAAAACAACTAATTGTGGTAATATTAAAATTATGTAATTATTTGTGGTTCAGGTAAACACCTACTCCTAACTGTATAATTTCGCTGTTGACTTTCTTGAATATTAGCTAATTCAAAAAGTAAACCGTTTGAGATCACTGTCCTACATTAAAAGGTAAGCCAGCTAATTAAAAAAATAATAAAACGTTTTTTTCTCACATTTTACATTTTAGGTAATCCCCAACTCCGTTAGCTCTGATTTCGCTTAATAATACATTGAGCCTTCTTTGTTTGTTTTTTTCATTAAACAGATTTCATGAAGAAAAACAAACTGTTAGGCGTCAACAGGCAGGCAGACACAAACACACACACTACATACTACATACTACATACACTACATATATATATATACCCTCAAATCCTATCTATTTTTTAATCAAAGGTATTCTTATGGGATGGTTGTTTTGAAAATTGTTCTAACACAAAAAATCCAAATAAGGGAGTTTCTCTGTGTAACTACTGTCAAGGGTCAAAGACTAGGGATAAGGAAGAACAACCCTAGTTGAAATTTTAACTATTTATATGAAACGGTGACGGTAAATGTATTTTCTACTTGAAACTAACCCAAAATACCCTATCACAGAATGCCCTTCTGAAGAAGTCTGCTATAAAATGAATCCTAGATAGATTACTTAGATAAGATAAGGGGCTGGTGAAAAACAATTAATTTAACATTAAATGACATGCAACTTCGCAAACCTTTAGCCTTTTTCAGCTTATTGAAATACATAGTGAAGTTTTTTATAATTCATTCCTTCTCACAAGTTTCTTTACTTTTATCTCATTAATTGAGTTTTTCTTAGTTACTTTGAGTTATTATTTTAAGAATTTAATTGTAAAAAAATGTAATTTCTTTAATTTTTAGATTTTAATTATTATATCTAATAATATCCCTGAGTACATTGTATTTATTATAATTTTCATGATTAATTTTTTAAATTATTATGTTGATATAATCATATTCCTTCTGATGAAGCTTTTAGATGTTGTACAGTAAATTTAATTTTAAGAAACTAGAACAATTACATTAGTGGCAGCAATTGTTTTACACAAGAATACTCTACTTAACTTTAAAATTGTACTTTAGTTGAAGCTTATTTCTTTAATCAGCCTTAACTGATTGGTTAAAGTATGGTTTACCTGAAATCCTAAAATTTAATTAATACAAATAAATATAGTAAATAAATAATTTTGGACCGTCATTATTAACAATGGCAAACAAATTCAGTTACCACACTGAATAATTTTTATAATTATTGTCTAATTTGGAACGGTCAATTCTAAATTTAATCATTTGAACGAGTTTACATAAAAAATAAATTTAAATTCAAGATACCTGAAATAATAATGTTCAAATGGAGAGTTTTTTTGACCGTAGATATTATTCTTAGATGATTTTAGTTTGGGTTCGATCAAGGTAGGCCTAAAAAAATTTACTTTTTTTTTTTAATTTGTATTCTTTTTAGGTCTACCTTGACCGAACCCCAACTAAAATCATCTAAGAAAGGATTAATGTTCAAAGTTCTTTGGAATCGGATTAGTATACTCATTTATTCATGACGGATTGTGAAAAATATTTATTTATCTACGCCTCATCAAAATTGTTTATCAGTGTGTGAGTTAATGCTTGTTTCTCGTTGTTTCATGTGATACAATCTTTTTATTTAGTTGGTGCTATTTTTGAATACTAAGGGGCCTTGGGTGGCAGCGTTTGAATTTCCGAACTGTATCAGGATAACCAGGTAAGTAGTGGCAGCCGCGATCATCTGGAAAGAAGATACACAGGAATTAAGTATAGGCAATTCAACAGTTCTATTAAAAGTTAGAGAGGTTTTTTACTATCAAGATCATTGATAAATATTCACTATAAATCAATAATATCGCTCGTTTAATAAAACGATATCAAATAAATTGATACATATGTATCGTATAAGGTTAAGGAC
>KZ807243.1:13307-34317 GCA_000696205.2 Oncopeltus fasciatus
TTTTTTTTTTTTTTTTTTTTTTTTTTTTTTTTTTTTTTTTTTTTTTAAATATAAGTAGATTCAATTCGAAAAATTGAGTTTTGTGAGTTAGCTATTGGTTAAATCAGTAGAGTGGAAAGATAGACTGAATTAAATATTCTTTTAAACCTTTGTTTTCGTTTCAACAATGAAAAAATGTGTAGAATATATTAAGTGTAAAATGTTATTTTCTAATATTTTATTTTTGCAACATTTTTAGGAAAATATGGTTATTAATGAAAATATATATTAATTTAACTTTGAGAATTGTGTGAGCCCCTTTTGTTATTTAATATCCCATGAATGTATATTTGGTTGATATTTGAGTAAGACCAAATCTGCAATCGTGGTGTAGTGATAATCTATATATTTTATAAATATATAACTTGTTTTTTTATTTTTTTTGTATTTAACTTGTTTTAAAACCATATTTATTTGTTGAATTTTATACAACCTGCTTGAAAAACTTAATTTTTTTTATTACTATATCTAAAATGGCTTCTTTTTTTTTTATCTTTTGTTACAATATAAATATAACATAATATAATTGCTAATATTTTTTTATTTATTTTGTGTCTATGTAAGTCAGTTAAAATAATTCATGTCAAAATTGAAAAATAGTAAAGATGAAACTATTTTAGATAGAGACCTGAAACGCCAAGAGATTTGATAAAAGGACAATGGGGGCATAGTGATATGTCAAGAATAATGAATTATTCAAAAAGTAATTACTCTATCGTTGCTAACTAATCTATGTTAATGTAATTTGAGTGTTTTTTTTATTATTATCGCAAAATAGAAATGACTACTTGGCAAGACAAGCTCATTATAGCATTACTATTTTTCACTAAGATATCTCCATTATTATTCCTATACTTTTTACAACAATAAAAAGCGATATCATATCTTTAAAAAAAAAAAATTTTAATTATTTTTCTTGGGGAAGAAGAACACTATTCAGAATACATATAAATTTAAATTGAATATTCCTTAATGTTATATAGAAATATTATTGTACAGTCTCCTTATAAGCCAAAAAATTAAGTAACATACAGTTTGTCCTACAGTAGGCGCGTAATCTTAGCAAATTTTACATGGTTCACCATATAAAATTATAAGCGTAATATATTTTAACTTCTTCTCCAGTGCGATGGTATATAGTTAGATTTATTTTGCAGAAATCGCTGACGAAACATTCTAACAGCTACAGCGAGTATAGACTTACAACATCCCATCAAGGATGAGTGTTTGTGGAATTAAATGTGGAGCCCAAATCTTGGTAACACTACGACAAAGTTCTACCAGATGGCGCTGCAACCCGGCCTCCTCCACGAGCCTCCGCCATTCGGCTCTGTTTTGAGCTGCCCTCCCAACTTCGGACTCCAAGAAGTTCTCGTGCATCCTGGGTTCTTCCATCCATCCAACGAAGTTTGGGCCGTCCAATTCTTCTATTCTATCCTGGAGAGTAATCAGACGCCTTGATTGCACCTGACATACCACATAGTCATTTTTATCAGCCGTATTAGCTTGGAGTGAATATTAAATTCTTACAGTGTCTCGTACTGCCCAGGACGTGTGATGCTGTCATAAACATTCCTGAAACCAAAACAAAAAAAAAAAAATGGTATTGTATACTCATTGGTTCTTTCCATAATTACCTTTAGCACATGGCTTTGAACCACTGTGGCTTCTCCTGAAGCCAGTCTGATTCTGTCCTATCTCTCGCTCTGCATGTTGGGGGCCAAGCCTTTGTTAGAGGACATTGGAGAAAACTTTATAGGCACAGGATAGCAGTGATACATCATGGTAATACCATCAGCAAATAAAAAAAGAGAATAGAACTACAACGGAACCTAAACAAGACCAAGTCAACATGACATTCAATAATGTCGAGAATTACGACAAGTTCGTGATAAGCACAGGTATCAAGCGGACTTATCTGGACTTATCAAATAACCTATCTAATTATTACCTAAAAATCTAGCTTAGGATTTTTTTTCATACTAAACAAGAGATTCTAAAAAGGTAAATTAAAAAAAAAATTTTTGCTTTATTACAGTAAAATATAGACTTGAAAAGAAAAACTAAATAAACTATGTTGCTTTTTAAATAAGTAAGTAAGCAAGTTTCTCAGCCAGATATTGTCATTTCCAGGCTGGGTGGTCTATTCAAGACGAAAAACAAAACAAGAATAATAAATGAAAATATAAAATGAGTTATCCTGATCAAATTTCAAGTTTTCTTTTTGAAGATTACAAAATACACCGTAATAAAAAAGACTATTATTATACTAAATGAAAAATTCAAAAAGCATAACTTATAAATCTGATTAAATTGAATCTTGTAATGTCTTAAGGCTTTGCATGAAGAGTCATTTCAGAGGAAATCTACCACTGGCAAAGAAAAATACTGAAAAGTACTAAATCTATGTTTTAGAAAAAAAAAATCAATGGAATAAAAGTTCAAGACAACAAAATATCCTACGAATGAAGCCTAGATTATCGTTATCAAATGATAAAGATATCGTTATCAAACTATGCCAATCATATGTTCTAACCAATTATTACCATTTGAGGGCTTCCCGATGCAAACATTTAAACATTAATTTTGTGGCTCCTCTTATGTTTGAATGAACAAAAAAAAATTTATATATTGTTATTCAGGATAAAATAAAAAAAATCACAAAATAGAAAACCCAAATGAATAATTTACATGCAGCGTTATGACTAGGTTATGTGGCCGATTTCTATATATAATGTGCCTAAAATGTGTTTGTACACCTTTTCAATTATTAAACACATACACATAAACATCATAGCATTTTTATTTTTATTTCAAAATTATATATAATAGTGATCAAGAACAGGTGGGGACATACGAAAAGAAAAAATGAAAAAACAGTAAAATTTTCGGAAAACTCTCGCTCTTCGTCAGGGAGGAGAGAAAACTCAAACTGTAGAAAGGACTCAAAGGAAGGGAAGACGATTAGGAATTCTCTAATCCTACTATTGTTGGCAATTGATGCCAGGTCTTGAGAATGTGGATATAGGCACACTCTCTCGTCTTCAGTTGCAAATCTGAAGCCGTGTCGGGAAGTTGTTCAAAAACTTGAAGATGGAAAACATTCATCCCTTCCNTTTTTTTTTTTTTTTTTTTTTTTTTTTTTTTTTTTTTTTTTTTTTTAAATATAAGTAGATTCAATTCGAAAAATTGAGTTTTGTGAGTTAGCTATTGGTTAAATCAGTAGAGTGGAAAGATAGACTGAATTAAATATTCTTTTAAACCTTTGTTTTCGTTTCAACAATGAAAAAATGTGTAGAATATATTAAGTGTAAAATGTTATTTTCTAATATTTTATTTTTGCAACATTTTTAGGAAAATATGGTTATTAATGAAAATATATATTAATTTAACTTTGAGAATTGTGTGAGCCCCTTTTGTTATTTAATATCCCATGAATGTATATTTGGTTGATATTTGAGTAAGACCAAATCTGCAATCGTGGTGTAGTGATAATCATAATTTGTAGGACATAATGGATGGGAATTTTTTCTAAAGAAAATAGCTTTAAGAAACGAAAATCGCATTCTAAAGAAGATATATTTAAAATTAAGAAGCTTATTGATATATTTAATCTTGTGAGCTTCCCCCCCTCTTTTTCTCCCCAGACGGTCTAGAGCCAGCAAACCTATTTTTTAGAATTATTTTCTGCTCCGTTTTGTACCAAATCATATCATTTACCTTTGCATCTCTTAAATGAAAAATACTAGAAATGTTAAGTACATGCTATGCGGGCATGACAGATTTACTTATCATTCGTGTGAAATTTAGGTAACTAACTTTGCATATATAGAAATTTAATAAACTCAAAAACATTGAAGAGAGAAATAATATCTGTTCCCTCGCCAGATGATGCTCTCCGATTATATATGAAGTTCGCTATGCTTGAGAGATATGAGAACATGCTTGAGTAATAAATTGGACAGTAATATTTAATAGAAAATATTAAAGAATAAAAATTTTTAAAAAAATTTGTGTTAACATTACTTTTTTAAATGAGCATTTTACTTTTATACTACTAGTCTAAAGAAAAGGGAATAATTTGGTTCATTGGATATTTTTTTAAACTTCAATTCATTGGATAAGATAAATAAGTTAAGATTGAAACGTTCAGCGTATTGCTTTGAAATATACACATTATTTTCTATCGGACATCACAATGAATAAAGAAAATTTTTATTGCTCATGAATAAGCGTAAAAAGACAATTAAACGCCACGAAATGGAATCTATCTCATATATTCGTACATAAAGGGGTGAGCGCAAATCAAAAGCAGAGGGCTATAAATTACAGTAATATATGCACTCATTCCATTACATTTCCAGAGTGCACAATCAGATAAAATGTAATTGCACAATAAATTATTCCAGTCAGTTTATGTCCATTTCGGTGGTATTTTTCATTTGGCTCTGTTATTTCTCTCTAAGCATTGATGTGTAATAGATAACATTCCCTCAGCTTATACGAGTATGTAGCCGTAAAACGGGCAAGAATGACATTTCTGATAACAGCTTCATCAACGGCGATTTTTTTTTTTTGTTAAGCCCATCAATTTTTCTTTTCATTTATTTTTTTTTTTGTCGTAAATAAATATATTCAGTAACCCTGAGGAATTGTTAACTTCTTCAATTAATTTTCTGTCAAAAATCTCTTAAATAAAGATTGTACAAAACTAGTACAACTATACGTTGCATAGAAGTATAATAACATTAAATATATTTTTGTGATTTTTTTTTCTTTTGTGCGCGTCGACTGCTGAGGTCATTGTCGCTTTTGTGTTTTTCTTCAAAAACGCTTCAACTTTTCAAATTTTTTTTTTTTTTTTTACTTTTTTAGGTAGAGAATGAATTACTGAATTGATATTATCATTAAATCAAGCAAAATTTAAGGATATGTGTGATGGGATTAATCTTAAGACAAGGAAACTTATCCATTCGTGACGTCAATAAGACTTTTTGACTAAATTTGTCTTAGTGTTATAGTGATAGGGGGCTCTAGGGCCCCTCCGAAATTTCAAGAAATATTTAGCGCATGCTGCAGAGAATATTTCACAACATTGATGCAGTTTCTCCAATAGAGATGTTTTCTACAGCGTTCATTTAGAATTTTATATTTAATATATAGTCATTAAATGTAATATTCCAAATAAATCATATTTTAATATAAGATGATATGTAATCTATAATTTTAAATATTTAAAAAAAAGTTTTTCTTTGGCTTATAGATGTAGAGGAAGATATTAATTAGTTCACTTAATAAATGCACACTAGTAAAGCAACTTAGAATGTATACTTTTAACTCCGAAGTGGAAAATGTAATCAAAACTTATAATGAAGAGAAACAACTTAATGTAGAAAATATATTTGAATTTAGTGAATAATAAGGGAGGAGAAGAGGGAATAATTCTCACAATAAATTCAAGCTTTAGGGTGGATTGAGAGATGAGCTTGGTAGATAGGACTGGAGGGGAGTTTCTCTTAATATATACTTCTCATTAGGGGAACGCTTATGTAAATTGAATCTCATACCTAAAATTGAAACCAGAAACATATCTACCGCTCTAGTATATCTCGTACAAATTGCCGAGGCTATTAGTTCTGAATGAAAGGAAAACTTCTCATTTGGCAAGTCCTAAGATGGGGAGAAGGAAGATAGTATTTCGTTATCATTTGTATCCGAGTGAGAGAAAATGAATGAGTATTGAACACTCAATACACTTAAGATTCATGGGCTACTTACTGCATTCAATATTAAGGCCCTACAGAGATAGATTTATCAGCAAAAAATATATTTTTTTAGCAGATACTTTCAAATATGTTGTGAATGTATCCACACTACTGCATTTCTCGTGACAGTTATCAAAGGCTTTTTAAATTCAAGACATAATATGCTACCATGGAGTTTTGTATTTTATCAAGGGGATTTGGATATGTTTGTAGAAGTTTTTATACTCCCGCTTCAACGGGGTAGAGACCAATACAAACTTGAAAGTATCTATCGGAAAGATAGGACATGATGATTAGGTAGTAAGGTTGTGGAAGGATAGACTTGAGTTTAAAGAGCAAGCCCCTATGCCAAACCCTATCGAAGGCTTGAGTCACGTCAAGGAATGCAGAGGAGCAGTATTCCTTACACTCAAGTGCGTGGGAGATGCGATTTATAACTCGAAGACCTTGTTGAATTGTGGAGTGCTTATTTCTAAAGCCAAATTGGTGATTAGGAACAAGGTTCATGGAGTCGAGGATAGGTTTAATTCTCAGCAAGAGGATCTTTTCGAACATTTTAGACATTAAGGGGAGGAGACTGATTTGACGGTAAGAGGAGGGAAGGTTGGGTGAGTTACTGGGTTTAGGAAAGAGGATGATGTTGGAGAGTTTCCAGAGAAGAGGGAAGTATGTGGTGCGGAGAATGCTATAGTAAAGGTAGGTTATAAAGAGGTTTCCTTTTTTAGGGAGTTGTCGTAAGATATGAGTGGTAATAAGATTTAAAGTGTTGGCCTGGAGATTTTGGAGTGAAGGAATCTTGAGGTCATGTTCAAGGGAACAGTTAGGTACATGATAGGGAGTATTTAGGATTTGGGATGAGAAGGATTGGATCATTGGATCTATTCCTGCTGGGTTATTCACTCGCAGGGGAGTATACCTGATTCAGAGAAGTATAGCTAACAGCCTCAAGCTGAGATGCACACAAGGGGACAGCGAAAGGAGAAGAAGGATTCGATTTTATCTCCATAGGATAGCTATCTATTGTAAGTTTTGAGTTTCTATTTATTAGTCTGTATAGGAGTCCTATAAGTTAAATTTTTGTCTTTTCATTTTAGCATGTTCGCTTCCTTTGAGTCGCGAGTCTAGATGAAACCCAAAGTAACAAACGGAATGTGAGAATGGTATAGGTGTGCTGTTGTAATTTACGTCAACAGAAAAAATTTTTTTTTTTTTCGTGGTTGGGAATTAACTTACACGTTATTCGATTCGTTAATTGTAATCACCCATTTACCGTACCGATGTTGGATACTTTCAAAATATGCTTGGAGATTTTGGGATTAGGGTGAGAAAATTTGAGTTTTGTCATCTGCAAATAGAGCTAGGAGAGACTAGGAGAAAAAGTAACAGATATTCATTTTCATTAGCTGAAAAATACGAGAAAAGTACTTAGGCTGCAAGTTTATTAGTGAGTTGTCATAGAATAAGAAAGCTTTGGGAAACTTAACTGAAAATTTAAGCTAGATACATCAAGTCTAATGAAATCCGATCTAAAATAAAACTTGTTCTGTAAGTATTTCCGACAACAACGCATCTACTCCAGAGTACAATAAATAAATTGTGTCATGAATTAGCTACGATGAACGCTTCTGAACACCATCGTGAATTAGATATTTTATAGTAAATAAGAAGCCCTTCTACATTTTTTTAATTACACAAAAATTCTAAGGTCAGGTTATGTAAGCTGGGCAATTTGATGAACAGGTCGAATGGAGTGGCCAGAAACAGAATTTTACTGGTTTTAAGAGAATCCAAAGGCACATAAGCTTATATTGAGATTTGGGAAGTGATAAGCGATTTAACGCTCAATATCAACTATCCAGTTTTGCAGTGTTTACTTGGCTCTGATGATGTAGAAGGTGCAGTATTTGCAAAATATACTGAAGGGATAGAAATACTGGTCCATGTGCTTTTTAAACTTTCTCAAATCAAAGGCTAAGCAGAAAAAAAAAAAAAAAAAAAAAAAAAAAAAGCTTGAACAGCTTTTAGTATCAATAGATAAAACTAAGTCAGAAAAAAGGCCCTTAGCTCAGATAACATAAATAATGACTTTTAATGAACCTTCCCTAAAATTGCTGAAGATATTCAATAGGATATTAGAAATAAAAAATCTGAAGAGCAAGCCCATAAGGCAAACTTTATGGAAAGTTCGAGCTACGACGTGGAAAGTCAGGGTACTTCTTGAGTACTCCTCTAAAGTTGAGCAGGACTTCTTATGTTGTGAAGCGACAGGGATGGCATCTCTTGATGACCAGTCACTCATGTCACGTCACAGAGCAAGTTTTTGTACCCGACATAGAGACAAGAATTGAGATTTAAGGAAGTTTAGGGTGAAAAATCATTTTCAATAGATTTCCCGCAGAATTAAGGTCAGAAACGGCTTAAGTCTGATGAGGACAAAGGAAGAAGGTCTGAGAGATTTTAATTGAGTATCCTAGGTAGTGGGAAATAAATGTAGTCAGACAAGAGTCGAAAATTATAACCTTTTTGGTTAGTGAGAGTTAAAAAGTTATAGTCATTCGAGAAGTTAAAGAGTAAATAATTAATCTCTGATGAGTCCTTGGTGTTATTAATAACATTGGAAAATAAAACCTTATTTTAGGTACATCTTCATACATCCAGTCTTAATTCTTACAAACATAAGAAACCCGGGGTATGCCAACAATATTTCCCCATCCGACATAGTGCATATTTTCTTTCCTCCAGAAAACAAAAGCCCACAGGAATGAAGGCAATTAATGATGGCCCTATGATTTGACTTGTGGTTTTATTGACTAATTTAAATATATAAACCTAGTATCTCTTCATTTCTTACGGGCAAGAGATCCTCGAAAATTTTGCTCCTTGAGGTATTTTCTTTTTGTGTGTGCACTGCACTCTCTATCCGACCTGTTCTTGATTGCTATGTATCGCAGCCGCGAGTGTTTCATTCTCTATATATACTTTATGTATATATGTATAGAATATAGCGTATAGCGCAATTTTTAAATTAAATAGGCTACTTCGACATTTAAACCTATTTTTCCAGTGTTAGATTATTCAATGGCAGAATCAATCGAGGGGGAGGATTATATGAAGTTTTAATTGAAAAAACGTCAATTTCACCATATTGTTAGTTTCTAAACAATTTATAGAACACCGTAAGTGTAGAAACTAATTTTCTAACCTTTTTACTCCATAAAATTTAAACGAATAATACATTTGAAATAAATTATTTGTAAATGTAATTTCCTGTGCTATGTGAGCCACATTATTTTTAAATACAAAAACCAAATTCGTTATTTCGGTTCTCCATAGTTAGTTCAATTAGGTTCCAACAACCAATACCATATCTTGGTTGTTAGTTTAGTTCTGAAAATTTTTAAAGAAAATAATAGGAACAAAATGTAATTTTCTAACTTGTATGTTCCATAACACTTAAAAAAAACGCTTTTTACGGAAAAGAAGTACGTATTTATCTACAATAGCTGACCACGTTTACCTTTTAAGGCGCTAATCTCACCTTTTTATTATTTTTTCTACTAATAAGAACATTTTCATTTTTAGTGAAATTGATTTAGACAATATTGATCTAGAGGTAAATATTTCATTCAACATATAAATCCTAATAGCGTAATTATTTTATTTTAGGTAAAACTAAGAGGAAAGTGAGGTTGACTGGTCTGTGCATATATGTATGACCCGCTTTTATTATTCGTGACGTGGCAAACAAATGTGACTACATTCAGAATTCATGCTCATGAGGGAGGGGTTAATGCTCTCAAAAAGCACTCCCCCTCCACCCCTAGTTTAAATTTAGCTCTCTCTACAATGTCATTTATGTTTTTCCATCACTAGCAATATGGTAATTTTAGCAAATGTAATTGACTTTCAGGTTATTTTTGTATTCAAATGTTGTTTAACCTGCTGAAAGCCATTTTAATATATTATAAAATTACATTATATAATTTAAACATTATTTAATTATGGCATTATAATATTTGAAATGACCCATAAAGATTGTAACATATTATATTAGTTTATCTTCTTAAAAATTCATATTTTTCGAGAAAAAAAAAATTATTCTCTTTAAAAAGGAGAGTTTGTTGACCGTAGATATTATTCTAAGATGATTTTAGTTTGGGTTCGGTCAAGGTAGATCCAAAAAACACAAATTTAAAAAATGTATTTTTTTAATAAAGGATTATCTGCCAACGTTTCGGCTTACATTGTAAGCCATCTTCAGGGCTATCATGAAGATGAGAGAGGACATCCTGTCCCTAAGTTCACATTTCCATGGCTGCCGAAACGTTGGCAGATAATCCTTTATTAAAAAATACATTTTTTAAATTTGTGTTTTTTGGATCTACCTTGACCGAACCCAAACTAAAATCATCTTAGAATTATTCTCTTTATTATAATTTTATTTTTTCTTTAAAAATATTGCAATTGTGCTCATTATAAATCATTTTAGGAGATGGGTAACGTTTCAAGTTGACCAGCAAAATTCAGAAACTTGCAGAATTCCACAAATAAAAATGTACATGAATAAATGAAAAAGATACGAACCTTTTCCCTAATAGTTTGTAGATTACTTTAGTAGTAAGTCAGAATGAACATTTGAAAAATAAAAACATGCGTAATGTTGCATCTGTAATTTAATTACTTCAGTCCTGATAGCAGGAAGGGAATAGAAGTCCAACTTTTTAATTTGTTCTAAATTAATTCTTGAAGGAACAGGAACTAACTTTATACTTCATATTAAGTTACATAGAGATAAATTATAAACTAATATTTCCAGAAACTTATTATAATATTAATTTCTTAATAAATAATTCGTGAGAGGGAACAGAATAAAAAAATCTATCTGTCCTCGTTAGGAATCGAACCTGGATCTCCTGCTATCCGGGCCTGGTAAGCATAGGTTCGATTCCTGGCGAGGACAGATAGATTTTTTTATTCTGTTCCCTCTCACGAATTATTTATAATTTACGTGGGATAAAAAACCACAACTAAAATAAAATATTTATTAATTTCTTAATGGAATACAACAGGCAGGTGTTGACCTTTCGATGTTCATCAAGAAATTGTGAAACAGAAGGTCTTTTGGAAAAATTTTCTTAAAGAAAACTTCTTTAGGATCAGAGAAGTATTATCATTCAAAACTTTATTAATGTTTTTCTAATTTCTAGATTAATGTGTGAAAATCAAATGCATTGTAATCAAAAAGTGTCTAGAATTATTTAAATCACTTTTACTAAGGTTTATATTTAGGTATGGTATTAGAGCTGTGAGTACTTCTCAATGTATCAAATCATGGCTAACTTGTCAGATAAAAGTTACTGGTTAGAATCACTTAAAAAAATTTTACTTCCCATTTTTCTGGGTCACGTATTTATTACAAGTTATTTTAAAATTGTAATAGCACATTTATAGTATGATTTCCATTATGCCAAAAAATAAATTATTGCGGAACAAGAGTGAGTTTTCTTTAACCCGTATCCTCTTGACTCGTGCAATTCATTCTTTTCAGCAAATTCAAAATACCAAAATACCTTATTGAATGTCATTCAGCTAATTCATTACAGAATATAATATATGGATTCATACTTTAAATATTGTCTACAAAACAGAATAATCATAGGATTTACAACAAACATAACACTACACTAATTGACAAAACATTTTAATTTCTGCATTTACACACTGGTCATTAACTTAAAAATTAATTAACTCAAATTTCAAAGACAAAATGATAAAATATCAATATTATACTTTATATATTACGTGAAAATAACCTCGTTTTCATAAATGAGTCTGACGAAAGTATGTTATTTATATTATAAAGATTGATTTTATGGAAAAAAATCAATTGAGTGTTGATAACCACGACTCGAAGCAACTTATCTACTTTCGAATTTCCATAATCGCTTTTGAATATTATATGTCGTACCAGTAATAAATAAAAATGATGAAATGGGAATAGCTGTAAAATAGGGAGTTCCTCCTCTACTTGCCCCAACAATGAAATTTGAAAAAATTTGTTTCCCCCAATTTTCTTGTAGTTTGTTCTATAAACCATTGTTTTCTTCGCTAGCGACATGCCGGAACCTCCATTATCAGAATTGGCCAACTTCTCGCAGACGATACACTTACTTCTGTGCAAACACAAGAGAGTTCAAAACGCAGTGTACAATCAACAAGAAGCCACTGACTGCCTTACAGCCTGGTTTTACACATGGCGCCTGTCTCTAAACCCTCAGAAAACCGAAGCAAAAATTTTTAGTCTTCGCAGATTCTCCAACAATAACCTTCCAGAACTTCACATCAGCCAGCTTCCGATTCCATGGACTCCTAAGGACCAGAGTGTCAGATATCTTGGATTATACTTTGATACTAAACTGACCATGTAAAAACTAAACTGACACAAGCCCATCACAGACTATCTTTACTTTACCCTCTAATAAACAGGAAATCCCCACTTAAACACTCCCTGAGCTCACTACTCTACAAGTCGCTGATCCGCCCAATACTGACGTACTCCTGCCCTGTCTGGTTCGGCGCCAGTAACANTGCATACTTGTGAGACTGAGCAGTTGTCTGAGAGGTTAGTTCAGGTATGATTCAACTTCGAGAATTGTTCTTTCATAAGGATGAGATAAATCAAATAATCTGATAAAATAAAATGAAGTTTTTAGCATAATAATTCCTGTTCTGTTCATTGCTAATACATCTTTGAGCCTAGAAAAAGTAACTTCAAGTTATCTGAGTTTGGCCTAATGCTACTAAAGTATATGAATGCTGTTTTCTAATTTGACTGTTTTCTTTCGGTCCAGGAGCTGCCACCTTCCGTCTCGGAGCAGTCACCCAGCGACGCCTCAAACCTAGACTATATCAGCATATACTGCTTTAATAATTTTATTGTATTTTTGTTTTCTTATGTAAATAGTATAGTATTTATTGTATACATATCATATCTTCCATCTTGTGTATAAAACAATTGTTTTGGGCCAAGAATAGAATATATTTCTTCTTCTTCTTCTTTCTTCGCTGTTGCAATTACACTGATTTTAATTAAACTCAATTTTAACCTTTTTAAAATAACTGAACTGAGATTCACGTATGAGCATTAATTGTGACTGAAGAGCGAAGTGGAGTGGATATCAAGAGTATCGATTATTGCAACTCCCCCACTTCCTCCTGGATGAGATAACAGAGCGTAAAAGCACCCTTCAATTACACATTTAACTTTTTAATTATGCAAATTAAAGTTTATTAAAAGCCTTTGGGTAAAAGTGTTCTTGCCATTGTGTCGAGGTACGAAAGTCGACCTTATCCCCACCCTCCTGAAATGACTTGTGCTCTCGAAGAAGTAATTCATTCTGGAAGAACAAAGGAGGCTCCCCTCCACTACTATTACCACTGCTTAGCCCCCACTTTCTTGACTTGAAAGTACGTGGGGGAGGGAGGGCTTTTATGACGACCAACTGTTGTCGTAAAACATGTAAACTTTCCCGCATTAAACTATTCTCCACTTTTTCCCCCCCTCCCTAGAACTCCCTCATTCTCCCTCCTGTCATCCCCTGCTTTCTCTTCCTCCCTTCCAACCCTCATTATCTTATAGAAACCTAGCTTCATTCAAGCGTTACTGACGTTCTTGTTGTTCAATCAGCTAGTATTGTGTGTGCGTGTACAATTTTGGTAAAATAAAGACATATGTTCACGTAGGCTTCCACAGTCATCAGATGTATGTAAAGTTTTTTCCGGGTTGGACCGTGTAAAGTTTTTGATGGTTGCCGAGCTTTCGCACATCCTGTGATGGCTTCTTCAGGGCTGAATAGAGAATGAGAGCTGTCTTCAGAGATTTTAAAAAAAATATCAACCAATGGGAAGGCATTGGGCGAAGCCTGTCTTNAAACTACTTGCGAAATGTATAGAATAAACATTCTTCTGAGATAACCAGTGATACAAAAAGAGCATGGGTACCATATGAATTTTAAAAATGTAGTATGTATTTAACATAAAATTTCCCTTTCAACAACTTAAGTCATGTGGGTGGGACTATCTACCATCTGCAGGTTCTCACCCTATTCTAAACCTTTATGTATCAGAACAAGCTTATCTTTATTAATATAAGCCTGCTCAGACAATCATTCTGGCATCCTAGAATAATGTTTAATTTGCCAATTGTCTTTAATATTACTGCATAAATCAATAGTTGCTATAGTAAAAAGGCCCCTACCTGCCCAGAAAAACGGTCCTAGATAGAATATGTGAAAAAATAAACGTGTTCCTTCGGCAAAGAATGAAGTGGGAGAGATAAGTATAGGGAGCTCACGATGTCGTTAGTAAGCCTGGCTCCAGGTATGGGCAGGACAGCCCTCCCCTGGCAACTGAACTCTTGAGTGTTTGTTTTTCGTGATCTGTGGAGGGAAGCAAGACTCCGAAATGGAGGCGTCCCGACGTGGAAGAGTAGAAGTAGAAGGAATGAGTGGATGGGAAAGAGTGAGTACTTCTGAAGAAGCTTAATAAGTGGAATGTGATCTGCTTCGGGAATAAGAGGGATTGCGTTGTATACGCACGCGTGCGTCTATGCTCCTGCGTGCGTACACGTGTATGTTGTGAGCGTCATAGTCAGAAAGAAAGGGTAGGGGAGATAGATAGGTAGATGAGAAAATAGTGTGCGTGTGTTTGAGTGAGTGAGTGAGAGAGAGAGAGAGAGAGAGAGAGAGAGAGAGAGAGAGTGAGAGAGAGAAAGACAGAGAGAGAGAGAGAGAGAGTGAGAGGCAGAGAGAGAGAGTGAGTGAGAGAGAACAAAAGGCGCTTTCTCAGGCAAGGTCTGAACGTCCATATTTGCACACTTTAGATCCCCATAGGTAACTCTCTGTCTAGCCGGTAGTTCTAATCACATTTGATGACTGATAACCATTATTGCAATAAGTGGAATGGTAGGGTTATGAGACAATGCCTCTTTAAGAGGCTAACTTCTGCTTCAGGCACTTGTTTCACATTTTACCCGACAAAAGAGTAGTATTGGAAACGACTACTCGGAGTAGTGTTCCAGGACGACACAGCAGAAGGAATTTAAATATATATATACTTAAAACTGTACATTTATTTAAATATTCTGTCTTTTAGAGTTTTTCTTATTTTTTTTTCATTTTTTTAAAAATATTCTTTTCTCGTTCTGTTGTTCGTTAGTTATGGTTTGCTTTATTTTTTTTTTATTGTATATTATAACCATAATTAATGTAATTATTTACGATACAGTACGTTGTATACAATATTTTTATGATATGTGCAGATTAAACTCCCTAGTGGCAGGGTTACTGTCATGAGGGGAAAAAATAAAAGTGATTTTTGTATAATTGAGTATTAATAAAAAAATAACTGAAATAAGTATGACAAGAAAAGGATAAGTTGAGAATGTAATGATCATGAAGGTCCTGGTGTACGCAAGATAAATATATATGAAATTATTTTCCTGCAAGAAGAACGGCCATTGAAGGAATTGGGCCGTGTCCATCTTTATGCCCCACATGTAAATCAGTGCCCGCTTCCTTATTATTCCTTCTGGCCCCAGTGAGGACGCCCTGTTTAGCGGGATTCCTCAAATCCGAGGAAGTGTTTGTCATTGGGTGTTAACTCCTCCCGATAGAGAGGAGAAGTTTTAATTGGTTTCTTGTCACTACAGAATACAGAACTATTTTAGTGTGCGCCTCCCCTCCGGCTCGGCCGAACTTCTTTAATTCTCCCCCTTTCGGTGGAGGGGAAGACCATCATTCTCCTCACAAACGACGGGAGAAATTAACTTATTTTCCTTCATATACAGACTTTATAAATTTCCTCTTTAAGTCATTCCTCTGTAAGCCCGAGGGACTCATTCTGCTATCCGAAATTCCTCTCTGTGTGGTCAATAAAGACACTGCTGGCAAGGAATTGTGTTAGTCATTGTACTACTTTTTTGGTAGTTTTTCATTCTGTACGTCCAAACAAGCTGTCCAAGCAAGCTTAAAAGAAAACGCTTAGTATTAACAACGTTTCCACCAGAACAGGAATACAATTTTCATGATAAAAATGTACTCTTAAACTTTCTCATATGTCAAAAAAAAATAAAAATAATACATGACTTTCCTTCTATTATATAATTTTTAGGAGTAACATTTTCAGCTTTAATGAACAACCTTCAGGAGCAGTTGAAACCCTATAGAGTTGGTACAATCTAAAAATAAAAATGGGATTTTTAAATAAGGGATAATATAAATTGTAAATTTTTGTTTACCACTAGTAATTGGACGTATGTCTGTTGGAAGAAAATTCTATAAATAAATAAAAAGTGCCATAAGGAAGACATAATAAAATAATAGAACATTATTTTGCAATAAAATCAATGCTTAAGATAATGACAAAATACTTAAGTTTAGAAACAAAACAGGAGTACATTTTTTGTTATTCCTATAGAATCTTAGAAGTATGAAGATACTATTTTTTTGATTTATTAAAAACATTAAAACTGTATTATGATTCGAACATTAATATAAAAAGGGTTACTTCCTCGAAAAATCTAGATATCAAGAAGGCAGGAGTTGGCTTCCCTACTATTTTATGTGTAATTCCTCTCTTTGTCAATTCATTGCTAAAAGTTGAGTAAAGTCTATTTGCAATCATGAATATTACATAAACTCATAACATAAGTATTAATAATAATAAAAATTTCATAAGTTGCTCTTAGTTTAATATTTTTAATAGAGGTAAAGATCTGCATTCCATTGATTGACCCCTTTCATGACATTAATGAACAAAATAAGTATCCTAACGAATACGAAGGAAATCGGAAAATAGAAAGGAATCCATATATATNATATATATCCTTATTATTCAAGAGAAGTATATCAAAAGAAGAAGAAAAAAAAGGTTCAGGTGAAAATACCATATTGGAAGAGTGGATGAAAAATCCACCCTAACCAGCTATTATTCATGACCTATGATAACGGAGAGGGGGTAACGTTATTACGCTAAAAATGAAACACTAATAGGTAATAAATCTCAGGTTTGAAACTTTTATAAGGCCGAGTCTAATGTATTCTTTCCGCTGATGTGAATGAAGAAAAACGGCATTTTAAAAGTTTCCTCTGGAAAAATACGGGTAGGAGAGAGAGAGAGAGTGAGTGTGTGTGATGGGGAGAGAGAGCGTGGGGGGGGGGGGGGGTGTGTGAGGTTGAGAGAGTGAGATAAAGTGAGAGGGGGGAGAGAAGAAGAGTGAGAAAGAGAGAGAGTGATAGGGAGAACGCGCGTGTGTGGTGTGTGTGTGTGTGAGAGAGAGAGAGAGAGAGAGAGAGAGAGAGAGAGAGAGAGAGAGAGAGAGAGAGAGNAGAGAAAGAGAGAGAGTGAGAGAGAGAGAGAGAGAGAGAGAGAGAGTGAGAGAGAGAAAGACAGAGAGAGAGAGAGAGAGAGTGAGAGGCAGAGAGAGAGAGTGAGTGAGAGAGAACAAAAGGCGCTTTCTCAGGCAAGGTCTGAACGTCCATATTTGCACACTTTAGATCCCCATAGGTAACTCTCTGTCTAGCCGGTAGTTCTAATCACATTTGATGACTGATAACCATTATTGCAATAAGTGGAATGGTAGGGTTATGAGACAATGCCTCTTTAAGAGGCTAACTTCTGCTTCAGGCACTTGTTTCACATTTTACCCGACAAAAGAGTAGTATTGGAAACGACTACTCGGAGTAGTGTTCCAGGACGACACAGCAGAAGGAATTTAAAGTCAACGACGCTTTTTTTTTTTTTTTTTTTTTTTTTTAAAGTAAGAAGCGTAAGGATTTTATATCAGCCTCACAAAAATGAAGATGAAATTTTTTTTTTTTTTTTTTTTTTTGCATGATTTATACTTTTATTATTATTAACCCAATACATGTTGTAGAGGCAATACTTACATTTGCATACATTAAAATTAACATTAATTTATTACTTTCATTAAATTTAAGTAATTTATTAATGTTGCAAACCTCATTCACAAGAATTGTCTAAAATTAAATACGTATATATTAAGCTAAGAGCTTATAATGAAATTATCATTTAAACAAATTATTACGGAATTTAGTTATTATTGCTTTCATGACTGATTGTTTGAAAATATTTTCTAAATAAATTTTTTTTTTTATATAACTCTTTATTAAAAAAATGGTTCTTTACACTGTTCAATACATTATAATTTTTGATGGGGTACATTGTTGTCCTTACTAGTCTATCCCGGGACGTAGCCCGTCCTCAGAGAGGGGCCCAGGTTAACCCTCAATAGACCTAAATAAATTCTCTGAGCCGTATTACATGCCTCTAAAAATAATAGTCAATAAAATTTAAACCACTATAGATAAAATTTCATTTTATCATGATGGGCTATTATACTCGTCATCGCAAAGGAATTTGTCATGTCGTTTTTTAGTGAAGGAAGACAGGAGTTAATTTCTGAGCTAAGCTGAGATGTATTCGAAAAAGGTAAAGAAGCAAATCTGGAATTCATATCTTCAAATTGTAAAGCAATTTAGGGGAATTATGTTTTCTTGGTGACTTAATATTTGCCGAAGCTCGACAACTAACAGTAGTACGAGAGACGATGGCTTACTAATTTTAAATTCTTCTAGAGCAGGTCCCTTTATAGTATACGGAGCTATCAAAATCTGTGTTACTCAAATTCAAAATGCTGATGGCTTTGAGAGAATCCTTAGAGTTGTAACAGTTTGTGACTGACTAACCATCGGACATATTGCAATAAGGTACTTATACCTTGTTCTTCGTAATATTTATAAGAATTGTTGTTCTTGACGGAACGGATAGAAGTAAATAGAGTAGAATATTTTAGGAAGATTTATCTTTCTGCTCTTCAGTCGCTGTAGTTTCAAACGCGAATGAACATCAGCTTTAAGGGGCTCGCCAGGATATCTCAGGGGATCCGATCGGTTCTGGCGCTGTGGGTTCAAATCCCACCCAGAACAAACTTTTATCGTTAAATAAAAGCTTGTCCAGAGCCCTTGGTGTTTAGAACGGGATGTCAATCTGTAGATAACCCCTCCCTCCATGTCCCTAAGTGGTTGAATGGGAGGCTAATACCTATTGATTTAAAAAAAAAAAAAAAAAAGTGGTGTTACTTAAGTCTACGGTATAGTTCATCCTTCTTAGACAAAGAAAATAATTTATCCTAATACCAGATTAATTATAATCGTCTTTCATTTAAGCATCATTAACAATCACGTATTACTCTCGAGAAATATATGTAACTCATTTAAGTTGATCAGTGTAAATACATTTTTCATTTATAAGTTCAAATGGAGTGTTTTTAACCGTAGATATGATTATTATTATTATGTAAGCCGAAACGATTGCAGATAATTTTAAAAATACATATTTTTAAATTGTTTTTATTTTATCTACCTTGATCGAGCCCCCCCCCCCCTTGAAAAAATCAACTATCAATTTTTCTTCATTTGTCACGAGGCTAAAATAATTAGGGTTGAAATCAGAAAAAATGGAAAATAAATAGATCTATTGCTGTCAAGGTTTTTATCTCTATTATTTCAAAAAAATTAATAACTGACAAAAGGATTGTGGGTTTAATATTTTTTTTTGTCCTCCCAAAGGACAACTGGTTTCATATTATTTTCCAAATAAATGCCAGTATCTCTTTTCATCCCTCGAATATTTCGATAACTTTCTTTCCCTTGTTTATTTTAAAGACCATTCTTTTTTTAGCTTTCACTGATATCACCGATTTATATGTATATAAAATCAGTAGATACCATTTTTGTTAATTGCCATGTTATGTCTGTTATTTATAAATATCGTATATCCGAACAACATAAATTATTATCTTTCTCTCTCTGTACATATATATATGTGTGTATATATAAAATATAAATAGAAAATAAAACACACCCGGCTGCGATATATAGTAAACAAGAACAGGTGGGATAGAGAGTGTAGTGAACACACAAAAAGAAAAAATCACAAGGAGTAAAATTTTCGGGAATTTCTCGCTCTTCGTCATTGAGGAGTGAAGAGAGACGTTCTTCGTTGTGAGTCTCTTTTCACTCCTCACTGATGAAAGGTGAGGGATCCCCGAAAANTTTTCCAACGATCATCCTAGATGTTTGGAACTTCAGGAGTAATTAGCAACAGCCATTATTTAAGTATTACATTTTGCTCTTAACAGAGCTCCTCTAGTAAAATTTTTTAGATAAAATCAACTAAATGATTTATTTAAAATTAAAATTGCGCTTGATTCTGCTAGGTATTTATTCTCATGAAAGCTTCAGACAGCGACTCTAAGTGGTTAAGTTAACCCTAGGGGTAAAATAGATGTTATTTCCAGATGTCAACTCTTATCAAACTCTGAACTTGTATCATTGAAAAGTATCATTCAGAATATTTCCATCATTTGTACTTCAAATAGCAGATTTTGATATGATTTAGGCATGTTAATGTGTATTTTATAGTAGAATACAAGTTTTTTTTTTTTTTTTTTTTTTTTAGTAACCTGTAACAGTGTATATCGATTTTCTTTAAAACCAAAACGAAGTTTTTCGTTTTATTATTGCTCACTTTCGGGATGATTATTATTCTTCCACCTATAAAGAGAATAAGTTTTAAAATTTTCTTACACCTAATAGTCAAGGTTATTTAAATTTATTTTAGAGTGCAAAAAACGCACATTGCATTCATGGTTTACAACTATTTAGTTAGACTTCTGTAAACCAATTAATTGAACCTATTGGAGTAATGGATAATAAAATTATTTCTTTGGACATATTTTTTCCCATTGTACTCTAGTTTTCATTTAAAAAAACTTTCATTTTGCGCCATTTTTAGTTTCTAGAGTAGGCAGATTTAAAGCTCCTGAAGCTTGTGTCAACTTCGAAGAGAAATTTAATTCATATTTTTATCAGTTTGAGCAGCAGTGCTTGAGTATGTCTCTGGCAAGAAGCAACGGAACATTTCCTTTGAGAAATTAATGAGAGGGAATAGAATAAAAAAATCTATTTGTCGACTCTCGTTATTTACTTTATTTAATTTTAATTTATAAATATTTTATTTGGTTGTGGTTTTTTATCCCACGTAAATTTTGAACAATTAATGAGAGGGAATAGAATAAAAAAATCTATCTGTCCCAGCCAGGAATCGAACCTGGATCTCCTGCT
>KZ807243.1:35194-48348 GCA_000696205.2 Oncopeltus fasciatus
TGCACCGGCCCGGATAGCAGGAGATCCAGGTTCGATTCCTGGCTGGGACAGATAGATTTTTTATTCTATTCCCTCTCATTAATTGTTTAAAATTTACATGGGATAAAATACCACAACCAAATTAAATATTTATAGATTTCCTTTGAGTATTCTTTGAAATGTTTACAGCGTAACATTATCAGTGTTTTACCTCGAGTGTGTACTCCAATCTTCATGAAGACGCCTTTAAAAAAAAAGAAAAAAAAAATAGTATGATTTATTAAGTAAAGTCCGCCGCTCCTTTTCATAACTAATTAATCCAAAATAAATTGAAAAAAGACACGAGGTATGCTTTAAGAAGACACAAGAAGAAATTGCAAAAGTTGCTTCAATCAATCAAGGGAGAAAGTTGTAATCCCAATAGGAACCATTCGCCACCGGGAAGGGGGGGAGGGGGGAGATAAAATTTTGTCATTAGAGTTTTGAGTAGACTTCCCCCCTCCCCCCACTCTCTCTGAAATGGGGACAATACAAAAAGTTGCGAAGCGGCTGTATATTCGCGTTATCTGAATGTCGGGGCTGGGGGGGGGGGGGGGCTTTAATGAAGTTTTCACTTGGAATTATATTAGTAAACTTTTACACTCCATCATTCCGTGCAAGAGTTCACATCCTTCTCTCCCCTCCAAAAGCCCCTCCCAGACACAACTTATACACTATTTTAGAGAAGGAATAATAGACTTGCTTTTAATTCAACTTAATTACCTGCCCTTGTCAGTTATTCTTGCTTTATGCATGACACATGTAAAACTATGGCTGCCTCTATCTTTTACCCCTTTGTACACCCCCCTTTTGTGACTCTCCCCTTCACATTTCCCTTTCACAGAGCTTATTCACAAAGTTTTAATTTGTGATGATTCCACATTGCTTTTTTTCAGATTGGTTAAGTTCGGAATATTTCATTACTTTTTCTATTCAACTTTTATAATATATTTTTATAACCGAAAGTAATTAAAGATTATATCTCTTTTAATTACATTTTTATAATTTGAATAATAAAATGTTCTTTGTTAAGTTTATTACAAAAATGGTGAATATCATAAATAAAAATTAAATTTTTTTTTTTTTTTTTTTGCCTTTCATAGCAAAATACAAGTCAGTAAGCCAAACGATTATTGTATAAGACTAAACTCATAAGATCCCTCAATTTATTTATTATTTTGATTTTACCCTAAATAATAAAATAAATATTTACATTTAATAAAGGCAGATATACACATATATATTCCTTAAGTCTAAAGTAATTTATTGATTAATAAACATTTTACGTCCTATTACGAACAGGGGAGTAGTTCAAAGAGTTAGTTTATATTTAAAGGATTAGTTTGAAGTTTTGTTAAAACTTTAAGCTGAAGAACCTTAGGACTTCCCAGAAAGTATATAAAAGAAGCTAGTTGAAGGCGAACTTTACGACATAATAATATATTAACAATATGCTATATTACCTATATCATGTTAATGTGTGATGTTAGTATTATATAATGTGTGATATGATATATACACTTCGTTATGTAAGTGATATGATGTTTAGTGGTATTCAATTTAAATCTGTTTGCATATATTAGATATATTTTCTATATATCTTTTTTAAGTATTTGGTTTTTACACTTTTAATAAAATAATCGTATATTAATGACAATGATGTAGAAACCTTAAATCACTCTATTACATGACGTGTCCAATTTTTAATTTACATTAACATCTCTGGAAATAAATATTTTACTTTAAGTTCAAATGGAGAGTTTCAGATCGTAGAGATTATTAGTAGATGTTTTATTTGTTGAGGTTCGGTCAAGGTCGATTCAAAAAGAATACAATTTTTTTTAATTGCATTTTTTGGATCTACCCTGACCGAACCCCAGCAAATAAAACACCTTCCAAATATGTTACTCTTTCTTGAAGTGTTAACCTCTTCAGCTCCTGGTATCTTCTAGGTCCCGCCTTATTACCTATATAAGATTTAAATAGCCTCTTGTTTTCATTTCATATCGATTCCCAAAGGCCCTACAGATTTACTTAAATTAAGGCCACTTCCACAAAAAAAAAAATAATTAAAATCACTCAACAGAACTCCCCCTTTCTACAAGACTTCACTTACGCCATCCCTTCACGATCTTAGCTCATTTCATTTCTGTTTTGGGCTTTAGATGATATTCCTTCTCAGCTGAATCAATATGGCTCTGTTGTTCTATAGTTCCCGCAAACATTCAACTCAAACACTTCTCGCCTCACTGATTTTTTAGCTGTACTGTCCAGAAGTTTAAATAAAGCTAGCTCAATACAAACAGTGTTTTCTCAATCGAAAAAAAAAACAACAAAATTTATAATTTTACTGTCGTAGTAATGTGCTTTTGAGAGTGGTGTCATTGGTCACCTTCCCTCCTCATATGATTGACATTGAATGCCATTTTTAGTTTCATTGTAATCAAATTACAAAATGTTTTTATTTAACAGAATATAATAAATAAATAAAAGTTTATATAAAAAAAAATAATGCGTTTGGAATTTCCACCGTCCCCTTAAGTACAAGATATTTCTTTAGAGGATAACTCTTTGAAATAGACAAAAAAGAAGTTAATAATAAAATAAAAAATGTTCGAAAGAAACCAACATCATGTTTTGTTTTTTCCTTCTACAAAATAACCTATTGTCTTTGTATATAATAGCTGGCTGGTGGTAGAGAGTTCATAGAATATATATTGTATATAGTAGCTGGTAGAGGTCATAGAGAGTTCACCTCCACTAACTTAGAGCACTGAGGATGGGATATGCGCCTCGAAAGCGCTTTGCGTTAAAAATATGTATTTATGAACTGTGGAGGTAATTGAACAATTCTCAATTACTTTACTCACCTTTAACCTTTTGTAATTAACATGAAAAAACTTCATAATCATTATCTGTATCATGATTTACGTTTTAGTATTCCACGGAAGTTTGTCTTCTTATATTAAAAAAAAAATTATAANGACTTTTATTCCAATTTGTATAATTAGTTAATTTTTAGTTGAAATCGAGTGCGATGAAAAAAAAAAAGGTTAAGGGGGTATGATCAAAATACATGGCCGTGATATAATTGTACTAAAAATTGAACTAAATATTATACAATATCACACACACACACACACACACACACATATATATATATATATATATATCTTTGAAAAGGTTTTTTTGTTAATTGATAAGGTTACAAATACATTAGAGCTCAATTAATAGTTGATTAGCCAAATAAATATTTTTAATACTGATGTTCAAATACTTATATCAGTATTATTTTAGAGAATTTGGATTCTTAATTGCAGTTCATTTACTCCATTTCATTTTATTTGAAGATTTGATAGTGTGTTTTCCCAATTCCAAGACTGGAGGCTAGTAAGGCCACCTTTTAAATGAAAAAAAATAATAAAATATTATTGAAGTTGTATAAATTTCTCTTTGAGGTCAAATTGTGGAAAATATAAATCTGCAACATATGGTAATGCGCACCAAGACACAATTTATAATAATGAATGATTTACTGAATATATATATTAATCAAGAACAGGTATTAATTATATTAAACAAGAAAAAAACACAAGTAGTAGAATTTTCGGGGATCTCTCGCCCTTCATCAGTGAGGAGTGAACTGACGAAAGGCGGAAGATCCCAGAAAATTTTTCTACTTGCTTTTTTTTTTCTTTATGTCTGTCCCCGGCATTCTATGTCCCTCCGATTTTTTTTTTTTTTTTTTTTTAATGAAGGATCTGCCAACGTTTCGGCTTACATTGTAAGCCATCTTCAGGGATCTACCTCGACCGAACCCCAACTAAAATCATCTTAGAATAATATCTACGGTCAACAAACTCTCCTTTTGAACATTTTGTATATATTCTCGTCCATGACTTTAGTGTGTATTTGTGCATTTGATGGGAAAGTCCATCCTAATCCTAATCTCTGGAGGGGGTACCCGAACTTCTGCTCTATTCCAAATGCCTGTTCATATGCATTTAGGAATTCTAATTTTAGTTTTAGAGCAAACCGTCTTGTCCATCTATGGGGGCTCCAGCTGCGTCCATTTCTTGAGCCAGTTTTACGGGTGGATTATCATGCTGGTAGTGTGAATCACTCAGTTCGTTTCTTCCTATTTCTCTAGAATGTTCCTCTCCTGCTTCTATGATGCCTAAATAAACTTATCCCTGGGGAAGTATGTGCGGAAGGTTGTACCCTTTGAATTGTAACTTTCATATTGGGGTAATCCGAACACAAACGGTTATATAATTTCTGAGAGTAGCTGACACCTATTGTTTCATCGTTAGTCTAATTAAGGTAAGTACACATGACAGATTTATTCATATTATTAGTCCGTTTCATGCGTCTTCGGTGCTGGGATGTGGTCTCATCGAGGAGACTCGGGGGAAGCCATTATCCCAACAATATCGGCTGTAATTCCTTCTGGTTCCCCGGGCGTTGTCCGCCTTCTCAACCCACGACTACCAGTGATTCGCAAGATGTCACCGCGAGCATTAACTCCAGAGAAGAGCCCTGGCGATTCCCAGACAGCTCCCCACACAATTTTATTATTACTACTTAGTGAATCCAATTAGTCATTAATACTTCAATTATCCCTTAAATTTTTAAATTTTATGTTATTGTTATTAATTGATACATTTACAATTAAATTATTAGTATTAATTAAATTTGTAATTATTTAAGTAAATATAAATATATAGTAGGACTGTTTGAAGCTGTGTTATGTCATATATAATTTTTTTTATAGTGTTAATTGTCCAAACAATGTGCAGATTATTTTGTGGATAGGTGTATTGTAATTATTCAGTTGACTTAATAGTGAGTCAAGATCAAATAGGCAGTGGTTCAATCTAAATAGCAGTGGACAGCTGTTTAGCAGTATAATTACCAGCACCTCACCAGTGGCTTCTCATTAACGCTTGTCTCCCGGAGGTGACAATTCCCTCTCGACCTTTAAGGAAGCTTCTTCTCTCTCTCTCTCTCTCTCTCTCTCTCTCTCTCTCTCTCTCTCTCTCTCTCTCTCNTAAATGCAAGGGAATAGAACAAAAAAATCGATCTGTCTCAGCCAGGGCTCGAACCTGGGATCTCCTGCTTTTGTATCCCCACTCCTTACAAATATTGTATTTGTTGTGTTTGTCAGTTAACAAATTAGTGTTTCTAAACTAAATAATAGTAATTGGGAATAATTAGAAACTACACAATACCTTCTAGTTATAAATATTAGTGTTAGCTAGTAGCAAAAATAGCATGAAAAACAATTTATAAGAATTTCATTCAATAAGTAAATAATGGGACATTTTAAACGTCGTGTTACGACTTTATCCACGTTAATGAATGAATTTCTTAATAGGAAATCTGCTGTAATAACAGTTTTCTTCTGATAAGAATCACTGTTTGATATTGCTTCATTCTTGCATATCGCTGGCGAAAGTAACTCTGACCTCTCTCGACTCCGCGTTCGAAAATACACGTGCAAGCCCGGTTACTCGAGACCAGTTCGCTGTACTTAGCAGTGATCGAAAGGAACTATTCACCTCGCGAGCGCATACTGAACGGAATGGGAAAATGAATCGTAGGTAAAAGTGAGAAGTGATTCGCTTTGCGGAGAGAACGCTTTGCGGTCACTGTGGCCGAGGAACTGCGACCTCACATCACAGTTCTTCCACACTTGCTCCAGGCTTTCAATTTGGGCAAATGCAATCCTCTCTCTCTCTCTCTCTCTCTCTCTCTCTCTCTCTCTCTCTCTCTCTCTCCCTCCTCTTTTTTACCTACTTAACTAATTAGGTATCTTACCTTTAAATAGTTTGTTCTACAACTCTATTACCGCTGTAGGGCCAGCTTAGGCTAAATCATTTATTATTCAAATTATTTACTTATCTATGTCTATCATAAATGAAACTTGGGAAATCTGTTAATATACGCACCTTCTGCGTGACGGTCAACAAAAGCATTGGATTATCTTCATAACTTTAAGGTGGTAATTCTGGGGCGCCTAGGTAGCTCATGGGATCCGTTCGTGTCTCGCATTCTCGGCGCTATGTGCTCAAATCCCACTCTGGGCAAGCTTTTACCGAAAATGGATGTTCAGAAACCTAGTGACATGTTTGTGTTTGAGTGTGTGTATTGTTTACATTAGATTATATTTAATACACACGTATATATTAATAAATGGTAGTGTAATATATATCCCAGGTATATCCCCTATCCCGTAATTCTAGAGGCCTTCTTATTTAATCACGCGATTGCGAAGTTGAATTTCCTGGCGTAAAATTGAAGTATTGTTGATTTTATATAACAAAATATATTTTTAATCGCTCTGGGTATAGTAAACCTCTGCGCTAATCGGCTGGATTATGGTTTGAATGAACTGATTTCAGCTGACATAGAGAATAGCCATAATCATCATTTATGCCTTAAAAAATAATAATCTGTGGCCACTTAACCTCTAACAGTTGCAAATCTTCCTGGCCGGTGTTTGCCACTAATTAAATGATTTTAGGAAAAGTAAAGTACAATAATTGCCATATGAATCTAATAAATGCTTAATGGATCATATTTTTCATCAGCTCATGTAGGTAGATCTGGATAAATTGTTTTTTTGTACTAATAAAAAAGGAAATATTAATGGAAAGAAAAACAATCCTAACACTCCTCTCAGAAAAAAAGTTAAAAGGAAAGGATTGCTGAAGGGATGAGGAAGTGTCAGTGAGGACATTTAACCAAGGGAAGGTGTGAGAGGAGACAATTACAGAGAGGTTAAGGGGATTAGGTCGGGTTGAAAAGCGGGTCGGGGAGAAGGTTGTCGGCGGGTCGGGGAGAGGGTTGTTGGCGGGAGCGTGCCGCCTGGGATATCCCCCCCTCCTCTCCCGCTATCTCCCATCCTAGTCCGGATTAAAAATGGAGGTCGAGGGCTACGAGGAGTGGCGGGGGTGGGGGGACGACCACCTGTTAATGGGGCGAGTCCCTTCCCCCATTGATTCCCGGGGTCAGCTGTGTAACAAGTGTCTGTCCTAGGGACACCTAATCCTTCTCTCCGCCCTTCCGCACTAAAGCCTCCCCCCCTTTCCTCCTCAGGCAACCTTTTTGTAAACGTCCCCCCCCCCACCACCTATAAGCCTTTGACCTCTTCCCCTTTCACCTCTTTATTCTTTTTTTCTACCTTCAGATCACTTTTTCTATACACTTTTAAATCGCTGGTTTTTATAAGATTTTAATTCGTAATTTTAAAACTCTACTTTTAATTAATGATATTAATTGAGGTATGTAATCCCACGTTAAATTTTATACAAGAAATGCAAAGGGACTCGAACCCGGGTCTCCTGCTTTCCGGGTAACTATGCTGACCACTGCACAACCGAGGCAGGCTAGATAATCTCTCCAGCCCCCCGCACTTTACTCCGAGTCTATACCCCCATGTAAGACGAATATGTCTTCCTATACTCGAAGGAGCTAACATTGTCGGCTATTTGTTAGACTCTCGTTTTTCCCAATATTTCTTTTTTACTTAATGATATTAATTGTGGTATGTAATCCCACGTTAAATTTTATACAAGATATAGAATAAAAAAATGCAAGAGAATAGAATAAAAAAAATCTTATTACCTCAGCCGGGACTCGAATCTGGGGCTCCTGCATTCCGGGCTGACCCCGCTGAGGTAGTAAGATTTTTTTATTATATTCCCTTGCATTTCTACTTTACCTTGATGACAACCCCATTTAATTGCTACTTAACCCTCAAATTTCTTAAAACCCGAAAAAAATTGAAAAGATTGATAACTGACATTTGCCTAAAACTAACGTGTATTGAACTGAATATTTTGAAGGGAGTTATGAATTTGTTTTTTCAGGTCGATTGTAATATGCTATTTTTTAAGAAAATAAAAATATATTTTTGATACAGAAAACTAAAGTTTTTTAGGAGAAACAGGAGAACTTTATTGCATCTGGCGCCCATAAAACCTTGGTAGATAACTGTAGTTAACTCCCGGGTTTTATTAATTTTTTATACGGATTTTTTCCACACAAAAAACTGGGGGGAGAACTCCAGACTTCTCCTCCCCAGGAGAAAATTTTGCGAGCGGGAATGATATGTCTAAAAAAAAAAAAAAAAAGGAGTGTAAATGAAGTGATATTGTTATCCGAAATTGGTAACAATAAGGATTGACCACTTTTTTTCTGTGAGCGCTCTACATATCTCACAATAAGAAATGTAATGGAGGAATATTGCTGTCTCAATTTTTCTTTAATTGATGAAAAAAAAATTGAGAAAATTACATAAATTAGAATTTAAACAATTATAATTTTAAACAACAAAAATTTAGATGCATTGTTTGGTCCTTGATCATTCAAGATTCATATACTTTTTTTTTATCTTTGCCAACAAAGTATTCATAGCATATTAACAGTTTTAAGGAGTATTTACCGTTTCTTCTTCCGGGTTGGACCGTGTCAAGTTTTTGATATTTGCCGAGCTTTCGCACATCATGTGATGGCTTCTTCAGGGCTGAAAAGAGAATGAGAGTTGTAAAAGAGAGATATCCTGCCAACAACCTCTCTTTTCAGCCCTGAAGAAGCCATCACATGATGTGCGAAAGCTCGGCAAATAACAACAATTTGACACAGTCTAACCCGGAAGAAGAAACGGTAAATACATCTGACGACCGTCGAAGCCTACGTGAGCAACAGTTTTAAGGAGTTTTAATATCATGTTTCAGTTATCATATTATATAGCAATTAAGTTCTATTATGTCACTTACTTAAGGTAATGCACTTAGTATTAATCAGAGATAGTTCAATAAACAGTAACTCTTACAATTATGAGCCTAAAATCTTAATTAACGAGAACTAAAAGAAAAAATGTTAGAACAATCTATTAACTCTGCCTTGTTTGCTAAAATTGGACTAGATAGACAGAAATTCCAGTCAATTACGCCATTGTATAGAAAATTCACTTGAATAAGTAAGGTCACAAAAGAGCATAGATGTCATCAAAGTAAAAATTAAAAAAAAAAAAGAAGTAAATGAAGATGAAAGCATCTTTAATGAAGAGCGTTTTGCCTGTTTGGATCAGCTGGGAGAGCAGATGGCACACTGCTTGCCGAGAACAATAATGAATAAGACCTGATGACGTGGGCGGGGCTCTGTCAGCAGAGACAAGAGGCAAGGAAACGCTCAAGCCTCCACTGCCATTTCAAACATTAAATAAGACACTTCATATGGGTCCTCTCTTGGCGGGGAGAGAGAGCTAAACACCTAAAGTTTTGTCGGGATTGTCCTCGTTGCTAATGGCAAGCAATTCGAGAATGGCTTCCCCTCCCATCTCCTCTGCCTCTCTTCTTACTCATTTCTCTCTACCTCTCAATCTTTCTCTTGTCCATGTTACAGCCTTTTATCTACACACTCCTGCATTACTCTCTCTCTCTCTCATTTTCTCTGTCTCTTTCCCTCCCTCTCCCTCCCTTTCTCGCACTATCTCCTTCACTCTCCCCCTCCCACCCTCACCCCTCATTCCCTCTCTCCCTCCCACTCCCTCTCATGCTCTTTCCTTCCTTCCCCCTACCCCCCTCACCCTTCCACTCTCTCTCTTCCCCCCTGTCACCCACTCTCACTCTCTCTCTCATTTTCTCTGTCTCTTTCCCTCCCTCACCCTCTCTTTCTCGCACTATCTCCCTCACTCTCCCCCTCCCTCACCCACTCCCTCCCCCTCCCACACCCTCTCTCTCTCCCTCCCTCTCCCACTCTCTCTCTCCCTCCCAATACATCTCATTCTCTTTCCTTCCTTCCCCCTACGCCCCTCACCCTTCCACACACACTCTCTCTCTCTCTCTCTCTCTACCTCTCTAAATTTTTCAGCCTAACTCTTATTGTCTCTAAATCTCCCATTCTCTTAACATTCAATCGCCTTCCCATTTCCCTTAAAACGCATGCTCAGTTCCCTTTTATCTTTCATTCTCCATCCTTCCATTGCCTATTCCATAGTTGTCCCTTTTATTCTATGTCTCTCTCACTCTCGCTCTCTCTCTCTCTCTCTCATCTCTGTTCAACCTAGCTTTTGCCCCTATTTACACTGTGTTTCCGCAAACTTTGAGGATTCAGAACAATGGCTCATGGACGTCTTGGAACACCGTATACAGTATCTACTTAGAGTTTGCCTTGGCTGCCAAACAGCCCTCTTCTCTCCTGTATAGCGGGAACTATTAACAGAAATGTTAAAGGCGTAAGCAATCTTAGCTTTAGTACATTAGAAGATCGCTAGAGTGACATTGCCGTCTCCAACCGTCCACGAATTCCTAAGAAAGTAGGTATTCACAAATTTTGCATGACATATTTTAAAAATCTTGCTTAGCTTTATATATATACTTATTAGGTGAGTACATTGGTTGTTGGGATATTTAGGCTAAGTAATAGTTTCTAGCTGAGAAGGTATTGCCAACGGAAACTTAGTAAAGAGACAACACTTCCTATATAGAAACAGGTACATAATGTAGCTTGTTACTAGTGTGTCTATTTTGAATAGGATGCGACTTATAAATATCGTAAGGATAGATTTTTATGTTGTTTTTGTAAATATCGTTAGGGGGATATTTATGGCCCGTAAAGGTCATACCGGAAGGAGATATAGAGAATACTCTGTTTTATTTGTATAAAATCAAAGGTTACTTGTTGTAACCCTATTGTTACGCTTGCTATTACTATTTTGAATAAGGAAATATTTTACGTCAACAAACAACGTGCACTGGTGTAAAGTTAAATCAAGGAAGCATTGGAGTAATTGCCCAAAATAAAGAGTATTCAATTTAGGGCTTTCCCTCGTGGAACGCCATTATTTTAACCTTTTCGTTTCGTAAGTTTTCTTCACTTCAAACTCTAATATAGCGTTGTAAGTGAAAGGATTCAATAAAGTTCGGAAGTCATCCACGCTCTTCACAATTATATAACTATTTTAGTACTTAACATCATCAAATAGTATTGTATACACTAAATGCAAAGGAATAGAATAAAAAAATCTTACTACCTCAACTGGCACTCGAACCCGGATCTCCCGCTTGCCGGGCTGGCATGTTACCATTCACACAACCGAGGCTAGACAGATAATTCATTATACTCCCCGCACTCTACTGGGAGTCTAAATTAATGTGGGAATAAATATCACAACTCATACAGTATTCAAGTATAGTATACATTTTCAAAGTTTTACTAAGTATTTAACACTTAATTAATGTTTCTAAAGTAACATTATTCATTGATAATATGCCTTTTATGTATCCTCATTGGATCTAAGGAGATTAAACTATCCAGGATCCTTTGAAGCCATTTCTTTTTAACTTTTTCAAAAAGCTTTTAAGAATCGTGGTAAGAGGTAAAAAAAATTGTGAGCAAATACTTTTGTATTTGTAAAAATTAATTACAGAATGTAACAACCAAATAAATAATAATAAATTATTAAAAGTTATCTTCACCGGGGTTCGGCACAGGAATAATTTTTCCTTTCTAACAGTTTCTTTGATTGATATTAAGACCCAGTATTGAAATTTAAAATGTGTAAGAAGGTTTATACATTTTGGTCGGTATTGTTATATAACCATATTGTGTATCAAATTGGTGTGGCAAATTACTGCTTTAATGATATTTCAATTTTTTTCTTGTCAATAAGTTGTTTGTTTGCATGTTTTTTACAAATTGGTTCTTTTTCAATATTGTTTTCATAAACTTTTAATTGTATTACATAGCTTTCTACTTTCATACTCTTGATATCACATTATATTATAATTCTCTATTATACTAATTTCAAATATTACTGTATTCTCATGACATTGTATTTCTACAGCCCTGAAGATGGCTTACAATGTAAGCCGAAACGTTGGCAGATAATCCTTCATTAAAAAAATACATTTTTTTAATTTGTGTTTTTTTGGATCTACCTCGACCGAACCCCAACTAAAATCATCTTAGCATATTGTGTATCGATTCTTCTTTAGTGTCTGTGAGTATGTTGATGAGTATCTTGGAAAAATCACTAGTAAATATGTCGTTGATAATTGCAGAGGATTGCTGAATGTAATATAGAGTCAATTTATGTCGAACCTGACAATCAATGAGTTTTTCGCCGTACTTTTTTTATGAAGAAGTATGTTTGTTCACGTAGGCTTCGACGGTCGTCAGATGTATTTACAGTTTCTTCTTCCGGGTTGGACCGTGTCAAGTTGTTGATAGTTGCCGAGCTTTCACACATCTTGTGATGGCTTCTTCAGGGCTGAATAGAGAAATCCAGGTGGTATTTATACTCGGCGCGGTTCGGTTCTTGGGCGAAGCCTGCCTTCCCATTGGTTGATACTGTCTTCTGGCGGCTGGTCTCTGGAGTAGTCAGAGACAATCAGTGACCAGCTACCTGACTACTTTAGAGACCAGCCGCCAGAAGACAGTATCAACCAATGGGAAGGCAGGCTTCGCCCAAGGACCGAGCCGCGCCGAGTATAAATACCACCTGGATTTAAAAACAGCTCTTATTCTCTATTCAGCCCTAAAGAAGCCATCACATGATGTGCGAAAGCTCGGCAACTACCAACAACTTGACACGGTCCAACCCGGAAGAAGAAACTGTAAATACAAGAAGTATCTTCCCTGAGGGCCTTCAAAGAACTTCCTGTGAATTCCTCATTAATAGTTGTGAGCAGGAAGAAGTCGAGTTCTAAGTAGCTTTGAACATCAATAATGTCGGAACTCATTTGTGATAACATTCCATGAGTTCTTCGATAGAATGAACAGAAGTGAAAGAGTATGAAAGAGAGAGAGAGAGATGGAATGAACGAAAGTTCAGGTATCTTGTGTGAGTGTGTGTTTCTCTTTGTAGTGTGTTATTTTTATACAAATTCCAGGGGAATTGACGGAGGGGAAAACTATTGGATAATAAAAATGCAGAGTAGAGCTTTCCCCCACCCCCCGGGTGTGCGGGGGGAGATGGGTGGATTGTGAAAATAGAGCTGCCTCCGAAGGAGAAGTATTGTGGAGTTCTGTCTCCGTGTTATTGAGTCATGTGATACGTTCTGGAGGGGTGGCTGGGCGGGAAGGGTTAGGAGGGGAGACCCACCCCCTCCGGGGTGCGGGGGGGG
>KZ807243.1:48386-84560 GCA_000696205.2 Oncopeltus fasciatus
GGGGGGGGGAGGGACCCCAACGAAATTTCGATTTCCTGGAATGGGCTCGTAAAAAAGCTGTATATAGCGTCCCCTGTTTATATGTCGGAGGAGGGGGCGGAAGGAGGATGGGGTATGGTGAACGCATTACTTGCTGTCTGTGTGTGTGTGGCTTCGGGAGGAGAAAAAAGTGCGTTTAAATAAAATATAACTGTGAAATGAAATTTTCTCTCATTCATTCCATCTCCCTCATATCTTTATATTCCATTTCAAACGTTCTTTTTTTCGTTTCAGAACCCTGAATTCCTGTGAACACCATTTCTTACGAGAGCTTATTTCCCTGTATTATAGTAGAATCAATGCGAGGCACAACTCAGATAACACAAAACGTTAAAGATTGACAGAGATTTTTTCTAAGTGGTGTTGAAGTAGTTTACTGCCAGATATTTAATAATTGGAATGCGCTGATTCGCATGGCATTAGTATTGAAAAAGAAAGAGATGAAATGAACGACTACTTATTTTTCTAATGAGAAATATTGAATAACAGAAGAATTTTAGTAATTCATACATAGTAAACAATGCTTTAGGTCAGTAACCCACAAATTAGGTATTCAGAAAGAAAAAAAAAACAAAAACTAGGTCTATAAACATACATTTTTGGGTTTTTAACATAAATAAAAAGATTTTGCGAATAAGAAGTGGTAAATAAATTCTTTAGTAATTAAATTTTACTTGATTATTGAAAAGCAGTTCAACAAAATTAATGAAGGTGAAGGATTATCAATTAATACCCTATAAGTTGCTATGCTTGTTTTTTATAAATAGTCAAATTAGGTTTATTTAATATATATTGGAATTACTTGACTATTTGAAATGATTCATTTTAAGCGAGGACATCTTAACTAAATTTGAAGGTGTGTTCCTTCTTATAATAATAAAAGTTTTCCAATATTTAATCATTTTTAAAAGTATTTATTCGAAACACACCCACACATACGTATGTACGCAAGTGTTGTGTGTATTTATGCATACATAACTATGAATAAAATGTCATTATTATTAATATATAAATATTTTTTATTCCTGACACAAAGATTTGTTAATCTCATATTTAATAACACAAAATTATTAATTAATTACATAGTTATTTAATTGTACTATACTACTCAATAAGTTTACACCATGGCGTAAAAAGCGTAATAAAGCAACAATTTTGTTTACATCTAAACTAAATTTATCATATTTTTTAACAATTCACTTCCTATTTTTTTAAAAACCAATTAAAATTTCACTTCCAAAATGAGTTACTAAATTTTATAAAATTTCTATCTAAGTCTCAAAATATTTTTCTGAATAATAAGAGACATTTGCAGCACACAGTCTAATTAGTGTTGGTCAATATGATATTACTATGATAACTTTTAGCACATGGTAAAAGAGTGAAAATATTAACTACATAGAAAAAGTTAAAAATTTCGTACTGTCATGGATAATATTTTTCCCATTAATGAAAGTAATATCCTAAGTTACAGATGAAGATTCTCTATTAACATTAAGAACTTAATACATTTATTGAATTTTCTATTTTCAATATGAATAAAGTAATTTTATAAAATTGTAATAATAATGTAAATATGAAAATAATTTATTTGATGTTCTAATGATGGAGATACTGTAAGAAAACGATTAGAACAAATAAAAAAATTTTTTTTTCCGGAACATATTAGTAAAGTAGTAAAAAAACACATCTATAAATATAACCATTTTATTTGGTTGTGGTATTTTATCCCACGTAAATTTTAAACAATTAATGAGAGGGAATAGAATAAAAATTCTATCTGTCCCAGCCAGAAATCGAACCTGGATCTCCTGCTATCCGGGCCGGTGCATTTACCAGTTATGCTACCAGGACAGGTCCCTCTCATTAATTGTTTATAAATATAACCGTCTCGATATTTTAAATTTTGTATATGTTTTAACTCCTAAATTTAACCTCTTATAATATCTACTTAGCAGAGACTAGCGCAACCTAGTTTGTGCATCATAAAAATAGTTCTGTCGTTTCTAGTTTGCTATGACATTTATTGCAAATATGTCATGACATTGCAGTATCTAAATAAAATGACATAACAAACAGATGATTACTAATCTTAATTAAGCTTCCACAATCTTCAAGAGAGACAACAAACAAGAACAAATCCAATACACTCGACATAGCGACGAAAACTTTAGGAGTAACGTTTCAATTGCCAGAGTAACTTACGTATGTACGTATGACGTTTAAGCGTTAGTTTAATTCCCTTACAGCTGTTGAAACAAACTCCATACGTCTGACGCAGCAGATTTGTTTGACAAGCTTTTCGTAAATCCGAGAGGTCTGATCAACTGTTCTTACTTGAGTACATTATTGCAGAGAAACTCACCTATTAACAGATATAGTTAAATTTATTATATAACTTGACAGAATTTCCTTCGTTATACTAAATACTCCTTACTGAATAAACAATAATTTATTTTAGTATTGGTCTGCTACTTTTTTCTCTAAAAACATCGGAATACTCGCATGGAAAATATATTTTATGCCTGGATTGCTTCAATAAAAGCACATTTATCTTTTATCGTTGCCATATAGAACAAAATACTTGAATTTAGGATCGTAGAGAATCAACATAAATTTATTTGCGGTAGTGCATGAATTATATTCAGGTTAGTATTGAATCAAAGTTGAAACTCAGATATATTACGGAGTACCACTGATAAAATTCTCATCCCATTCCAAGGGAAAATTGTGAGGTGAGTATTGGCCACTATGATGTTTACAATTATTAATACATGAGTAAGAAATATGTAACTATATACATAGAGTATATATGCCCGGATATGAGTAATTGAAATTCCGTAAATTACAAGAAATACATTGTTTAGGAATTTTAAACCAAGAAATATATTTTTGTTTAGGCATATTTTTCTCTCTCTCAAGTTTTGGTACGTAATGTGATATATATATTTAACAATGATATTCAAAGAGAAATTATATAATAAAATACTGCAAAATATTTGTTTTCGCCATCTTTTAAAATGTATATTAATAAAAAACTTTTATTTATTAACATAGAATAATAAAACAGAATTTGTTTGTTTTAATAATCTATATTTATGCACAGTGATACTTTAAATTATTGTAAACAATTAATGAGAGGGAACAGAATAAAAAAATCTATCTGTTTTTTTTAATTCTGCCTCGTTTATTTAGTAAAAGTGAAAATGTACAATTTGCTATGAATTTTAATTTATAAATATTTTATTATTGTATTTACCGTTTCTTCTTCCGGGTTGGACCGAGTCAAATTGTTGTTATTTACCGAGCTTTCGCACATCATGTGATGGCTTCTTCAGGGCTGAAAAGAGAATGAGAGTTGTAAAAGAGAGATTTTTAAAATCCAGGTGGTATATAATTACCATGTTTTATACACCAGGTGGTTGTATTATTATTATTATTCATTTAAAAATTTCTCTTTTACAACTCTCATTCTCTTTTCAGCCCTGAAGAAGCCATCACATGATGTGCAAAAGCTCGGCAAATAACAACAATTTGACACGGTCCAACCCGGAAGAAGAAACGGTAAATACATCTGACGACCATCGAAGCCTACGTGACCAACTTTAAATTATTGTTGAATCTTGGACTTTCGAATTTACAAAGCTGTGTGTCAAATAATTATTGTATGCAACTTACTCCTCATTTAATTAAAATTAAATTGATTGGGAAAAAAATAAATGGTGGTGTACGAAGACTTTATTTATGGTCGAGCAAAGAAAATATTTATTTCCATCAAAATTTTCATTACTTGGGTAAAGCTTTTATATGGTTTAAAGAGGAAAACCAGCATTTTTGAAAAATGTTGACTACTTTTATTTGAAGATTGTTTTGAAAAATAGGTGAGTGTACTTGCCATGAGGGTAGAAAATGAGGGGAAGAGATCTGTTGGAGACTTTGTAAAAATGCAAATATACGAGGTCAATAACACTTTAGGGGGTGGTTTAGGGTTGGGGGTGTATGCTCCCTCAGTCCTTCCCCACACTCGAACTCACAAACACATTCTCCTTCATTCGTTGTAGACTGACAATACAAGCACAAATGAGAGAGAAAGAGAGAGAGGGGGGGAGAGAGAGAGAGTGAGAAGGTGGGGTGAGAGCCTGCCTGTTTATCCTCCTCTCTATTCTCATTCTCCCACTCTATCTGTCTCTCTTTCTTCTTCTCTTTCTCTTTCTCACTACCACTATGTACATATAAATACTCTCACTCACCCTTCTCACTGCTCATTCTCTCTTCGTCTCCCTTCACTCTCTCTTTCTTCTCCCACCCATTTACACGGCACACACAGACTCAAACAGAACAACTTGTAAACTCACACAGACGCGGCTTTCTCATTGAACACTCAAGCAGCAAAATACACAACCACAACACACACTCTCCCAGCCCCTCATCCATAAATACACATAAACTGACTAATTAAAAAATATTGATCCGTCCGAGCGAGCAATGAATCACTACTCCCTCTTTGTTTGCCATTTTAAATGACTATTTGGGCATGCAAATTGGGCAAAATAGGGATGTTGAAAGAGAGTGGGAGATTAGTTATTTTGACGAATCACCTATGAATAATGAAAAGAAAATTGATCGGTTGTCCCATCAGGAGTTTAGGAGAAATTATGTTAAGAATTCTAAAACTTATTTTCTCGGTTGTCGTCCCACGATTTGATATAATTGTCACTGAAAAGCATATGATTTTATGACTGAAGATTCTATTCAGAAGTAGTGTATATCGGTCGATATTAAATGTATATATTTTAAGAATAATATAAAAAGATAATAAGTGCCTTTAGCTTGTAGGTTTTGTTTAAGAGCACAAGCCTAATTACTTCACGAAGAACTAAAACCACACACGTGAAATATTTTAGTTTAATTTTTTTTTTATATACCCCCCCCCCCCCAAAATGCAGATATTGAGGTTGTTCTCATGACAGATTTTTGTATTTGTTTTTCTCGATTTTCGCGCGCGCACTCACGCATGGAGAGATTTTAATGACTATTATTTTGTGTCTTGCTGTAGAATCGCCTAGAAAATCGAGAAAAAAAAAATACAAAATCTGTCATGAGAACAACCCCAATAGTTGCATTTTTTTTTTTTTTTTTAATCTCTAAAAAATTAAACTGAAATATTTTGTCAGTATACTCAATATTCCTAAAGGAATTTGTCGTTATTGGCTGTCACATTCCTCGGGCCGAACATACTTGTCCACTTTCTCAGACACAGTAATGTTCAACTGAAATGTTTTGCTTTACCCTAGATTCTCACTCTTTTTTGTACTTTGTGGAATTATCATACCTCCTTTCTTTTTTGGAAACCTTTTTAAGTAATTTTCATTACAATTTAATTCATAAAGAAGTAGATCATCTGAAGAATCAGAAAAATTACATTGATATTGAAATTATTTGTATTTAAACTCATTCCTATTCGAACATTTCCGTTTTTAATTAGGAAATAAATACAATAAAAAACTAATCTAACATTACATTTCGATGTATCAGTCCTTTTGTTTTTTATATTCTACTGTAGTATTAAAATTAGAATAAATTATTTATTATTAATTTAAAAAAATAGATTGAGATTCAGAGCTAAGGTCATTAATGTAAGCTCTAGGTATTTACTTAAATACTAAGTAATTAATACTGGGTATTGATGAGTTACTAATGTTTATATCTTAGAAGTAAATAGTAAAAGAAAATTATTAATACTTTATTTATATCTTAAATAAATAAATTAATAAAGTAATAAGCATATTTTATTAATAATAAATAATTCACATATCTAAAGAATGTAAAGATCACAATATGTATAATTATAAATTAAAATCCCTCATAAGTTGTTAAATTGCACAAGTAAATAGACGAATGTACCTAACATTTACAACATATATGAAAAATGTTTTTAAATACAAGAAAAGTATTACTTAAAATAAATACCTAATTTATATACAACTCGAATTCGTATAAGCATTCATACAGATAAACGCACTACAAATATACAACAAATATTTTCTTAAAATAACTAAGGGCATTAGGCTTTTTTTCTTAGATGATTTTAGTTGGGGTTCAGTCAAGGTAGATCCAAAAAAACACAAATTTAAAAAATGTATTTTTTTAATAAAGAATTATTTGCCAACGTTTCGGCCTACATTGCAAGTCATCTTCAGGGCTGTAGAAATACAATGTCATGAGAATACAATACTAATTGAAATTAATATAATAGAGAATTGCAATAATATAATGTGCTATCGAGAGTATGAATGTAGAAAGCTATGTAAGAGAATATAAAAAGATTTTGAAAAACAATTTGAAAAAAACATGTAAACAACAACTTATTGACAAAAAAAATTGAATACCATTAAAGCAGTAATTTGTCACACCTACCTATCACGAAGATGAGAGAGGACGTCCTGTCCCTAAGTTAACATTTCCATGACTAAATTATATAAATTTTACTTTTACACAAAGTGGGAGACGGAAGGGTGAGGGGAAAGGTAAGAGGCGGAAGGTACAAAGGTATAGCGGCCTGTTACAAGAGAGGGCAATAAAAAGGACAAAGGAAAGAAGGAAGGGTATTATTGGGAATAGGTTACTTTGGAACTGGGAAAAATGTTTGACAGGTTTATTGAGAAGGAGGGCTGATGGTTTTTAGAATGTTAAGAGCATTAGGCTCCATTGGCTCCACTTTGTCTTGGCATGCGCTTTTAACATTCAACAATTAAATAGTGGATAGGTTATTTGTAAATTTCAAAAAATCATTTCATAGTCAACATTCATTCGCCAAATGAATAAACAATTGTCTAATAATTAATAATTAATTGATCGCTTTTCCCCCACGGAAATTCACAACTGCCAACACAACAACATGCCTCTACAGAAATTTAAAAGTAATTTTATTTGAATATTCTTAGAGGTGTCACCACTTTCCGAAATTTCTCATGTCTACAATATTCAGGCTACTCTGAGTATTACCCTAGTCAAACTCCCATCTCTCTCTCTCTCACTCTCTTTCTCTATCTCTCTCTCTCTCTCTCTCTCGTTCTCTCCGTCCCTCCCTCGCTCTCTTGTGCACCCACGATCCCTCTCCCTTCCCCCCTGTCCTGGACGGAACGAGGCCCGAGGTTGAAACTTTAAACAGGAACGAATAATGAATCAAAGAACTTATTTAAACTTTTAGAAGGCTCTTTGGGCGGTGGCATTGTATGAAGAAGGGAAGGTTAGGAGAGAATTTCATCGTAAGTTTTATTGGTGACTCGCTCAGAACCTCCATTCACCAAGTTAAAGCAAAGTGAAACGATTTAGTAATTAGAGAAGTTCACCATGAAACGGGGATATAATACTCTCAAAAGGTTTTACCTCCATTCACTGTTTCGAATTAAAGGTATATTATTACTTTTTATTGTTGTTTTGTTCCATTTAGATATTTTTCGAAGTCATGGTAAAGAAATATTGGATTATGTGACAATTGAAGAATGAAATATTTTATTTTTGGTTGTGGTTTTTTATCCCACGTAAATTTTAAATAATTAATGAGAGGGAATAGAATAAAAAAATCTATCTGTCCCAGCCAGGAATCGAACCTGGATCTCCTGCTATCCGGGCCGGCGCATTTACCAATTATGCTCCCAGGACGAGCTAGCTGGAGGTCCAGGTTCGATTCCTGGCTGGGACAGATAGATTTTTTTATTCTATTCCCTCTCATTAATTAATGAAGAATGAAATTTCATTTGTTGATTTAGAACTAGCTCTTTCATTTTCCCCTTGTGTTCCCACTATATGGAGGAATGTAAGCATGGTAATACTGAAAAAAAAAACCACTTGTGAGAAATACAGTGGCGCACTAAACTTTAAAATTTATTTCATTTTAATTTGACATAAACAAGTTGACAATATATGGTGGTCGAAGTAACACTAGCTTATTTAGGTTATGATAGGGGCTCTTGTTCTTCTTCTGTAATTGTATTGTAATTGTAGTATGGAAACACCAAGAAAATATACAATGAGATATATTGTTAATAAAACTCTTCATTTTGTGAGTTATAGTGCATTTTGGTTTACTACTATAACATATATATATATATTTCAACGTAATAGAATGATCGTCTAAAATATATTTCATGACGGTTTTTTTAAACTCCGACATTTTCCAGCAGTATTACAAATATATACGTGTCGTCGAAAACGGTGTCTTCGTTGTTTTTTCTTGCCATCGGTTTACTAATAACAGTTTCTTATTATTAATTTGATTTATTGTGGTCAGATATTCATATTGCTAAGAAATAGGATGAAATAGTGCTAATGAAAGGCATGGAAAAAGATATTAACTTATTAATCTCCACTAATGTGTTTTATATATATATATATAGTAAACACAAACACATATATATCTATAAATACAGTCCCTAACATAATATTTCAAGCTCAGAATACCGCAATTTTTTGGATAAAGAAATGAAAATTATATTATATATATTTCACATTACGCTCTATTGCGAAATATGCCGGAAGAATCACAAGAAACGGCCGACAAAACAATATGAGTTACCCTAAGGATGTTCGTAGCAGTTGGATGAGCATGGTTCTATCAGAGCATACATTAAATAAAAAATGAGAGCTCTAGTACCCATATGGAGCTCTAGCTAGAAATAACGGAAATCGTGAGAAGAGAATAATAAATTTAAAAAAAATTTTTTTTATTTATGCGCTTCACATCTTGAGCGACGATAAGCCCTATATATAAAAAAAATACATTACTCAAATATGTGTATTTTTATAGTGCAGTCTATAGATTCTATTTAGTGGTAGTCATGCAGAAACCCCACTGAGGGCGATGGTGGGAGGGGCGAAGGGATGGACCTGAGTAATATCAGCTTTTATTTTATCTGAAAATCAATTGTTAAAATATTTTTTTGAGATCTATAATGTTAATTTATTAGTTGTCCATGAATTTGGTTTCATTATCTATGACTTTATTTATATTTCTTGAACAATTTTATATGAATGTCTATCATATAATTGTTGCTGTCCCACACAAGTAGGTCTTATGTTACTGAAGTTATGACAATTTAGGTCCTAATTAAATATTTAAGTGAGTCTGAAAGATCTGTAATAATTGCATAAAGATGTTTTATTTGTGGCAGAATCCGCTACGAATAACCATACTTTATATTCGAATTATGCATCTATATATATATTTTTTTTACTAAGTCTTGCAATTAATGATTTTATTTCTAAATTTTGAAATGTGTATCATTCGATACATAGAGTTAAGTGGTCCTTACTTCTCACTTTTACCAGGTCTTCCCTCATTGTGGTTGTATATTTCCGATCAGATGTCACATCATGATCCTCCTATTCGACTTCCCATGACCATATCATGTGGCACAACATCTATCCATTTGGAAAGAAGTCTTCCTCTCTGACTCGGCTAATATGACCCAGGACTCCATTTGGCATCTCCCTTCTCCCACTCTTGTACAATGGCCGTAGCACTAGAATCTCTTCGCATCTATCCTCCTATTCTAATAGCTAATTTGATTCCTCCATTCTTACTCTATTCAATCTTTCAGCTTTATACACAGTCTCGGAAAGTATATCTCCGTCGCTTGAAGTTGTGAATCAGTATGAGTACTCATTCCAGGATAGACCTGAACATGAGCCGTAAATTCATATTATGTTATAAAGAACGCGATGAAGCATCCTAATCAGTGATCTAATTTGTATAATGCGGTGGCCGTCATCAAATTCCAATACTGACATAAGGTTCCTGCAGTAGTTGCTTCCCAATCAAATATACTGTCTTGCTCTAGTCAATGTTCCACCTTGACATCAATCCTGCATCTCAGATTTCACTGGCTTTAGTTCTACATCATCTAATATAGATATATTTTAAAGAAATTCGGCAAAAAATGACATCCCTGCTATTGCCATTATACCTCAAAAGATGCTCGCCGTGCCTGAGAAATGTCTAAACATTTGCCCTAATGGTTTTCACAGCAGCATTTATCTTCTTTCTTAAAAATCGACAACATCCCATCCACCGAAGATATTCTCCGGCAAGCATATGGCTTACAATGTTGGTCAGAAGAACTATCATTCTAGAACTTCTACCCATTAATAATTCTTCGTTGATTCCACAAAGCCTTTCCGCTGTTAATTTACAGTGGGATGTATATCTCCTCTTCTGTGATGAAGACACACAGTCTAAGGATGCCAAGGAACTCAGTCACAAGCCCTGAACTCAGGATGAACTCCATTTGCGTTTGCTTAGGAGTTTCTTATAATATTCCACTCACTTTACTATTTTATATATATATGATATGATATGATATGATATTTCTTGCCAGAATACAAGGATGCACCAGAAATACTTCACTCAGTGCACGGCACTCTGCATCAATCCATATAAATTTACAATGTGATTTTCTTTTTTAAAAAAAAGAGGATCTGCTTAAAAATGATAAAAACATTCATAAATATCAAAAGGAAAGTTTTTTGACCGTAGATATTAATATTAGATGGTTTTAGTTGGGGTTCAGTCAAGGTAGATCCAAAAAAATAAAAAAATACAAATTAAAAAAAAGTGTATTTTCTTAAAAAGATTATCTGCCAACGTTTTGGCTTACATTGTAAGCCATCTTCAGGGCTGTAGAAATACAATGTCATATGAATACAATAACAATTGTCAATATTATAATATTGAATTACCATAATGTAATGTGATATCAAAAGTATGAATGTAGAAAGCTATGTAAGAGAATTTAAAAAACATGCAGACAACAACCTATTTTATTTTTCAAATTCTCTTACATAGCTTTCTACATTCATACTTTTGATATCACATTACATTATGTTAATTCTATATTATAATATTGTCAATTATTTTTGTATTCTCGTTGTATTTCTACAGCCCTGAAGATGGCTTACAATATAAGCCGAAACGTTGGCAGATAATCTTTTAAAAAAATACACTTTTTTTTTTAAATTTGTATTTTTTTTTTTTTTTTTTTGGATCTTCCTTGACCGAACCCCAACTAAAATCATCTAAGAATTAAATATCTTTCTTTTCTTTTTTATTTAATCATTATATTTATTTGTACAGTCTGTCTAGAATAACATTTTGTAGCTTGGTGTCATTGTAAGAATAATTAACTAATAAAAGGTTTCATATGAGGAGTGAAAGTGTCCAGTGAACATTCTCAAATGAAAAAGAACCTATGTTCCAAGGAGCCATCTTCGATTGAGTCGGCGGGGAGGGTTTTAAGAATTATGGTTGGAGGACAAGGCCTGTACAAATGGGTTCGGGTGGTATGGCAGTTCACTGTGGAAAAGGAAGAAGCTATAGAAAATGTGGTCTTGTACTGGATATTGAAGTCATGGTGAAGGGTGGAGTTGATATAGGTATAGCTTCATTTTTTTTTTTTAGTCCCTTTGCTTATTTAGGCCCCTAAATATTATCCTTAATATGCTTTTTTCGTGATCATGTAATAGAATATAAATTTTGCAAGATTAAATCGATTAAATAACGAAGTAAAAGTATAATTATAGTAGTTCCTTGGCCTGGCTTGCCAGACATTACTTACAATGATCATCAGTCCTGTAGAACCATAGCAAATAGTAAATATTTTATTAAGGATTGTCTATATAAATGGATGAATTACTTTGCGCAGCTTAAGTCAGTTGGGTGTAAACATAGGTCTATTCTTCAGTTAAATCTCTTGTTCACGAATAGTTGAAAAAACTTTATTTCTCAAAACAAAAAGTACTTTATAATTTAAAACTTACTTAATATTACTAATTATTAACTGAAAACTAACTAAGACTAAGACAGCCTTCTAACTTTATGACTAGACCGACTCTCGGCTAACACCGGAATGCGGGAAGTTTTTTTTTTTTTTTTTTCCTTACCCTCTTTAATTTTTTAAAAATATTTTATACAAGTAATAGCCGCCATTGGCGAACCAATAGGTGGTTATGTAAGAGTTGACCTTATATTATTAATTTTATCAGAATGCGGGAAGCAGGGATTCTGGGGTATATGTAGTATTTACAAGCAAAGAAATTGCTGGTGAAGGGTAGGTATCACCAAAGGGATACAGGTAGAGTGCAGCCGACAAAGATGTGCAGGTAGAGTGCATGTAGTAAATCTAGGGGTTGAGTGTCTTTAACTTTCGTATTAGAACATAAAATGGTTGAAGGTTGGATGGCCGTCGAGTTTTATGCTGGATAAAATTAACCAATGGTTCGGCCAGGAGCAGAAAAATAAAATATTCCAAAATGATTGGGTAATTATTTTATTATTGCCGACGTTTCGATTTAACTTTTAAGTCATCATCAGGACGATAGTATTGAATGGAGAGATCTCCGAGGGAGTTTTATGGTCACATCTCAGAGTGTAGAACTAATCTACGACTTTTAGTCGAAACGTTGACAATAAGAAAATAATTACTTAATAATTTTAAAGTATATTATTTTTCTGATCCTGGCCGAAACCCTGACAAATCTCTCTAGCATTAGAACATAACATGAGGAGAATGGCGAGGATTGCCTTTTCCTGACAGCTGACCTCCTAAAGGAAGGGTTTTATAAACACTCACTGGAGCACAAGTAAATCACACTTCCGATCTCAAACGCCCCTGGGTGTTAAAGCGAGTGTGAACTCGGAACTCGCGTGCTTCGGGGAAACAGATTCCTGGCCCCCACAAAGAGCTGTGTGGGAAGGGCATTTAAAAAAAAAAAAATCTTGAAAAAGGCAGGACTGTTGGGGTGGGAGAGATAGGACACGCGCCCTAACAGCTGTGAGCCACCTGTTGTGGAGTACCTGCCGGGCCTCGGGGGACAGCTCGCCTCCACTGCCCTTCAACCGCACCCACTGGGATTCACTTCCCCTTTTATACAGTGGCCGAGGGAAACATACATTCCTTCAAATCCCATCTATCCTTTAGGCAGATTTTCCTCGAGGAAATGGAACTAGTAACGTCACTGTCTACAGCATGGGAAGAGATTGTCATACTTAAGTTGTCAGTTAAGAGTTCCTATGCTTAAGTTCCTAAATATAACAAGTCACAATTGCCTTGATGTCTGAAATTTCTTGGAAGTACTCAGCCATTTTATGTAGACATTTAAGGAGTATATTTTTTATTTATTTAAATTCTATACAGTATTCAAAAGGAGAGTTTGTTGACCGTAGATATTATGAGTCATGGAAATGTGAACTTAGGGACAGGACGTCCTCTCTCATCTTCATGATAGCCCTGAAGATTGCTTACAGTGTAAGCCGAAACGTTGGCAGATAATCCTTTATTAAAAAATAGATTTTTTAAATTTGTGTTTTTTTGGATCTACCTTGACCGAACCCCAACCAAAATCATCTTAGAACTATACAGTATTGTGCTGTGGTATTTAATACCACATTAATTTTAAACAAGAAATGCAAAGGGAGCCGGAAGAAATCTTACTACGTCTGCCGGGACTCGAGCCCGGGACTCCTGCTTTCCGGGCAGTTATGCTAACCATTACACACCGAGACCATTAGCTAGATAATTCCTTCTACTCCCCGCACTTTAGACCGAATGTAAACCCCCGAGTGAGACGAATATATCGTCTTATGCTCGAAGGAGCTAACATTGTCGGCTATTTGTTATACTCTTGTGTTTTTTTTTTGTTTTCTTTTGCTTTTATTTCGTTATTTAAATCCGCGTTCAAGTCCCGGCTGAGGCAGTAAGATTTTTTTGTTCTATTCCCTTGCATTTATTGTATATTTCTTTTTAGATTCCTGCTGTCCTGTTGTGTTTTCGCTTTCTATTTAGGGACGAAAAAATTTAAGTAGAGAATCTTCCTTGGGGTTGGGTCAAGTTTAATTTTAAAAAATACATTTAAAAAAAAAATGGTTTTTTTTTATTATCTGCCAACGTTTCGGCTTACATTGTAAGCCACCTTCTGGGCTATCACGAAGGCGAGAGGGGACAGAGCTCAGTCATAAACATCTGACCCAGGTGACAACGCGTCCCCTTTCATTATAGCCCTGAAGATGGTTTACAATGTAAGCCAAAACGTCGGCAGCTAATAAAAAATTCATTTTTTTAAATTGTATTTTTATCAACCTTAACCGATACCCAACAAAAATTCTCTACGAATAATCTCTACAAAAACTCTTCATTGGTAAATTTAAGGTTTCAAAGTTTACTCTAGAAAAAAAAAAAAAAAAAGTATTTGGTTTGAGAAGCTCTCCTTTAAATATTTGCCTGGCTAAAGCGACATCAGGCTAGTTCTCACTTTCATCCCCATTTATGTTTATAAGGGATGAGACTTAACAAGATATCTATAATTTTTTATCATTCCTTGTTGTTATACCCCGCACATACGATACCGTGTACATTCGCATTTTTTACCATTTCATTATATTTATATAAGCAGATCCGGCTTGTACAATGTATTTGTAGCGAATGGAGGATAATGCTAAAACTAGGATGTATCTGGCTCAATTAGATTACTCATTTGCAAGTTTCTGGAAGATGAGTTTATATCAGTATTATCTATATGCAAATAAAATACCTTTCGATGTGCTCTTATGATGCGATAAGTTCGCTTTTTGTTATATTTCTATAGTTTTAATGCGTATGTTGTATAAGAATTATATTTATATTGAATCATCAAAAATCACCAAAATGCCATAGATCAATATGTGATCTAGGTGACAATACCATCTAGGTGACCTTCATAATAGCTTACAGTGTAAGTCGACACGTCGTCTGGCAATGAAAAAAATAACATTTATCAAATTGTATATTTTGAATCTACATAATTTTTAGTGCAAGGGAACAGAATAAAAAATCTAACTGTCCCAGCCAGGACAGTTAGATTTTTTATTCTGTTCCCTTGCACTAAAAATTATCTAAATTTACGTGGGATAATATACCATAACAAATTATATAATTATAAATTAAAATAAAAAGTAAATATCGCGAGTCGATAAATAGCTAGACAATGTCAGCTCATTTGAGCATAAGGCGATGTGTTTGACTTTCTCGGAGATTTAGACTCTCGCTAGTGAGTTGGGAATTTAATAGGTTATCTGGCTTATCCTGGTTGTGTAATGGTTAGCATTCGTGCTTGGAAAGCAGGAGGTCCTGGCTGGGACAGTTAGATTTTTTATTCTATTCCCTCGCATTAATTGTTTCTGAAATTTACGTGGGATAATATACCATAACAAAATTAATATTTATAAACAAATACTTAATTTCCGTCATAGTCAAGTGGAGTCTCAAGACATTTCTTCCCCAAACAAAAACCACTTAATTCCTCTTATTGATTTAGTTCTTGTACTGAAAAGACAAAGTCTAGTAAAGAAAGAGTTAAGAAGAACTTGTCCCTAACACTGAAACTGAATGTAGCATTCTCCGCCGGCATTTGGAAAACTTAGGGGCTCCTAGATAGCTGTACAAGACTCTCAGTCGTATTGATCATACTCCATCCCCTAAATCCACTCCAAAAATAACCCCCACTAAGCCTTGTCAAAGGAGGCCTTCATTGGATCCAACGAGTGCTAAATATCGTTTCTGACATATAGATATTTTGTAGAGTAGGAAATATAAAAATTTTTTTACTTTTTGTACAAGAAGTGACCAAGCCGGGGAATATCTTGTTTATTCTAAATTATTCTCTCTTTATACGGCTGACATACCGAATATTTTAGAAGCTTTAGATCAGTTCCTCGATATTACGGATGGTCTTATTGTTGCGTTGGATTTATCCAATTCTCTCTCAAGAGTATAAGAAAACAGAGACCGTTGTTATATATTAGTACATCTAGATTTGTACAGATAATCTGGAGGAGAGAGTATGCATTTGCATAAATTGGCAGATTTTTTTTTTCCCCCGGTGTTTACATTGGCTGAGAGTCATGTTCAAACAGAGGCCGACAGCTGACTGGCGATAAGCGCACCTCCCACAACTCTGTTGGTCTGAATGAATATGTAAATACTCCTGATCGATATGAGAAGCCTTCTTGAATAGTCCTATCCCGCGAAACAACCACTAAATGTTTGACTTCACTGCCAGTTGCAGGAGCCACCAGGCAGATGTGTTAGGCCTAATACCCCAAAACAAAACGCCAACATTACAAGATTTATAGATTGATATTTAAATATTAAATTCGGATGAAAAATGCCTAATAGCTCTTTAGGGTTAATTAATTTTAACTCTAGGCTATAATATTTAAATATATAGTGTTAATTTTTTTAAACAAATAATGAGAGGGAATAGAATAAAAAATCTATCTGTCCCAGCCAGGAATCGAACCTAGTGTATTGGGAATTTANGAGCCTTATTCATATTACAATTATTAAAAAATATATATGTTTTGCTCTATATAAAGAACCTCTTATTAATAGCGAATATATAATGATTTTACTCTTTGATTATTAACCTATAATTCTCCATGTCCATTACAATGATTTTAATTTTTTTTTAAAGTAAAAATAGCTTTATATTAGTTAAAAATCATTGCTGGAAAATATCATGAAACCATTGCCACTTTCTGAAACTTCAGTTCCTACAACCCAGGAGAAGATGGGGAAAGAGCGAATCTCAGAGTATGTAAAAGCTCATTTATCAGAATGGTGTCTGAAAAACTAGTACATTCAATATATCACAGCCCGTAGGAAACGCAGTGTTTTAAAGGCCTTTTTTTTTTGTTCGTTCAATGCAAACAATTCTTCCTCTGTTTCTTGTGAGCTCTCATTGCAAATTAAAAGGAGAATTTAAGTTAATTCTCAACATGCGTATGTGCGTTATGTCTAGGGTATATACATATATATAATATACATGAATGTATACTTATATATAGTGAGAGAGAGTGAGAGAGAGATTGGTGGAAGAGCGAGGGGAATGAGTGAATTTGACATCAAAAGCGGCTAACGTCTCTCTTGTCCCGGCTTCAAATGACGTCATTCCTTGTATTCATCAAACCCAAGCCAGTTCCTTCCAATCCGAATGGCAATTTCTCTCTAAGCTCCCCCCCCCCACCCCCCCCCATTTGTGGCAGAATCCGCTACGAATAACCATACTTTATATACACCGCCCATCACCCCTCTAACCACGGTCAAAATTACGGGGGGGATTCAAAGGCAAGAGAATTTCGAATATGGATCCTGTGAAGTTGTCTTGATTTAACTAATTTACTTATTCATTATTGACCTTTGTCTGGAAAATTAATTGCCAAATAGTTCTTGTAAATACTTCCGGCAAGTTTATTATTAAAAAGGTTTCTTTGTGAGTTTACTTTGGCCTGAAGAAATTCGTTTTTTATTTTATTTTATTTATTTTTTATTAAGAATGTGGCAAGATTTTCATTTCATATCTGATGCATTAGATTGATAAATTACTTATTTAATGATGTCCTAATATTTCAGAAGAACAATTGTTGAATTGTTGAAATGCTTCCATATAGTCAGAGCGCATCTAGATTTCATTCCCTAGGGCCAATAAGGACATTTTGGATGTGAATAATACTTATTATCGAAAGTTAGTGAACAGTGACTCAATCAAAGTACACATAATCTCTACAGATCGAAGGTAGGACAAGAGAGCGTGGTCGATTGAAGGGTAGGTTTCATTACCATCATTAGAGTTAAAACACCGTAAATAGTCAACAGTAAAATTAAGAGCAACAGTATATTATAATTCAAATACATTATACATACTTCAATAAATAATAATTTATTTTCATAGCAATCAACTAAGTTTTTTATTTAATTACATTAAGACCTTAAATCAAGATTTTAGAGTACAATTTTAAGTTTAGAATTTATTAAATGGTAATGTAATTTTTTTACTGGGGGAGAGATGAAGGTATAAATATAATTTTCTAATAGTTATATTCCATAATATTTAAGTAGGTAATTGTGTTACTTTCCCAAACGTAACATTAATATTCTTAAAATTTTTTTTAAAAATGGCTTATTTTGTAAATGATCTTAATTTTGAGATCAAACCTTATCTTGTATTTATTTTCAATCAGCATTTTTATTTTCACATTAGTGATTTTGTAATTCTTTAATTTAATTAATATTTTCCGTTAAAAGTTTTTCCAAAAAGATTAGGGTGCAAAGGAAATTTGTAATGGAAAGAGGTTGAACTAAAATTGACTAAATTTTTGATAAAATTTGATCTCAGGGGTCTTATGGATGGCGGCATGGGGGGCCTTAATAGGGAATTTTGAGTATTGCACAGAGGACGTAGATTGGAAGCTTCCTATGGAATAACTTAACTTGATGAAAAAGTTATCTTATTTTATACAATTTCCACCTCTCCTACTTTATCTACTAACGAACAAGTAGCAATTTATTTTAAGAGACTCGAATTCTGGATTTTCTAGCTTTAAAAAAAATCCTGCCTGAAGGAGCAGCATGTTCGTTTTTCAGTGTTTCAGTATAAATGTAGATCGTTAAGTCTCATTCTAGCCCGGGAGGAAAGAGTGGTATTTATATTCCTAAATATCTTCATAAATACACACGTGGTGAACTCGAGTCCCCATCACCTACATTCAAGTATTAGCATTGACGGTCTTAATTCGCCATGTGATGAACCAATAGACGACATCAAGGATAGCTCATGGGATGCGTTCAGTTCTCGCAATCCTGGCGCTGTGGGTTCAAATCCTGCCCTGGGCAAGCTTTCATCAATAAATAAAAGCTTGTCCTGAGCCATGGCTTGTTTAGAATCACCAGGCAGTCTGTAGATAGCTCCTCCCTCCATGACTCTAAGTGGTTAAAAGCTTGTGGTTTATTGGTGGAAGTGAGAACTGCGTTGACACTAGCAAATATTGTGGTTAGAATTTCGGAATTTGTGGAAAGCTTTTAGGAAAATATACAAACTTACTGCAATAATATCTGGCGAATTCCTCGATGAATAGCAGCCAAATTTGATGAAAATATTCACCAAGCAGAGATCTTCACATTAATGAACTCCCGTATAAAACCGACTGGTACAACCACTCGTACATACAGTTCAAAGACAGAGCTTTCAAATATTTTCTCCTTGGAGACAGGACTAGGAATCCACATCAGTAGACAATTGATAAATGCTTAATTATTTGTAGAATTACTCTATATTTTTAAAATAATATTATTTATTCGAAAATATGATTTCTTTACAAAGAAAAATTTTAAATTTAATAGGGACTAATTTTTTTTTTTGTTAAATTTTACTTATATTACTATTACTATAGATTAATAACAGAAAAACTATGCAACTGGAATATCGTAAGTGCAATAGTATACATTGAAAATTGACTGAATGACAATTTACATAGAAATATGAATCCACTAAAGAAAAGTACAATGTGACGAATGCAAAATATAATTTATTGGCTCTTCCAATTTTGTTGGTGCTTGTTCCCTTCAAAATCTGTGGATATTGTAGTACACTCTTGAAAGAAATACATAAATCTCTATAAACGCTACTCCTCCGTATATTGAGTCGGTTTAGAAAGGTTATTGTGTCATAAAACTTGAATGAATTCTGTTTCGACTTGCGGTTGGAAGTTGATGGTTCCTATCATTTTTATCACCTCTTATTGCTTCAAAGAGTGTCGACACTTTGTATCAGGCAGCCGTTAAGATATAACCGATAAACAATAAAATTAACTTACATATTGAATGAGATCTTATTGTGTCATTGTAAATTTGTAAAATGGATATTCTCTCCCTAGTGTGTAAATTTTGATATTACCGAATTAATAATTTGTGAATAATTGTCAAAGCATTGAACTATAGATTGTAGGATTGAATAATTACTTCAGTCTCCAACATTAGCCTATAAAAAACTATATTAAGCAATCCTGTTTAATAAGTTGGCAAAGTACACTCTTTGCATGCTAAAAAATCTATTATCAGAGCATTATTATTACTATTAAAAATATTAATATGGATGAAAAATAAATCTTGTTTGATTATGATAAAGTGATTTCATAATTATATTTACGCCTGGAATTAACAGCTGACTATTGATTTAAAAAATAATAATCAGGAAATCAATGTCTGAATGTCTGCTTATGAGATGTTTGTGTATTTGTCCTCATCGCTTGCTGGTTACAGCAATATGTGTATTTTAGTGAAAATGGCTGTATAGTTTGACCAAGGTGAGCAACAAGTTGGCAGTAGAAAAGACAGGGTCTATCTATGATGGAATGACAGACAGACAGATAAGATGATTTTATTTGGGGTTCGGTCAAGGTAGATCCAAAAAAATACAAATTAAAAAAAAAAGTGTATTTTTTAAAAGATCATCTGCCAACGTTTCGGCTTACATTGTAAGCCATCTTCAGGTCTGTCTATCATGAAGACGAGAAAGGACGTCTTGTCCCTAAGTTTTCATTTCCATGACTGACACGTTGGTAGATAATCTTTAAAAAAATACACTTTTTTTTTTAATTTGTAATTTTTTTGGATCTACCTCGACCGAAACCCAACTAAAAATTATATCTACGGTCAAAAACTCTCCAATTGACGGAAAAGGTTTATTTACTTAAGAGATTTCCCCCATACAAAATAGAGTTGGCTACTATAAACCACAAAGCATGCTGTAACAAAACATTTACAAATAAATATAAATTAATAGCTATAATAAGAATAAAAATGAAGTTCTAAAAAATGTATTATAACTATTAAAATTAGCTTAGAAATCAATATAAATTCTCTAAACAAGATAACAAATTAAAACGTAAACAAAAACAGATGCATACAAAAGAAAACATAAAATAATCCATGGATATACATACTTAAAAACAAACAACTGTAAACTTATTACATATAATATTTTCTAATCGTTCCTTCATTATAAATTACCTCATCTCAAGGCATTGAGTTATATAATAACATATGCGATACAGTGAATTTGCATTATTTACATTGAAGAGAGAATGATACTTACAGGGGTTTCAATGTTCCGCAGAAGGAATGTACTCCTAAATGGGAATATAAAAGGCAAGCAAAAAAAAAAAAAAAAAAAATTGTATGGCCCTCCGGCTGATAAAAATTGCAAATAGCTCTTATGGTTTAAAAACAAAAGATAAATTATTATCTATGGTGGGATGAAATGACTAGACAAGTTACTAATCCAGTCATATGAAAAGTCTAATATGAGGAATTTTCAACTGGGAACTAATACCCCAATGTAAATGTAAGAAAACAAGTTGCCTACTAGAGAAACAGCAATTTTAAGTATATCAAGTAAAACATTCAAATTTTACATGCAAGCATTCGAATTAATGAGGTTGTATTTAAAACTACACTATGTTTTAATGTACCAAGGAATATAACATTTATGATGAATGTTCATATTTTGGGGGGAATGGATTATTTGTATATTTAGATGAGTAGAGAGACAGTTCTGTGCAATACAAATTCATATTTCATAAAAATGCACCATTTAAAATTAAAGGTTGTCTGACTAAAAACTGTAAAAAGGAAAATATTTCTTTAAAACAAATTTGATATTTATTTATTAGCATATTTAACTTAACAAATTAAGCGCAAAAAAAAAACCTTCTTATGAAAAATTGTCAATATAAAATATAATTGGCAATAAAAACATACCATAATAAATGACTGGAAAAATTCCATATCGTAAGCGAGGTGATTGTCATGTGAGCGTCACATGTTTCTGACACCCAATGACGACCATTAATACGATCTATCATCTTTACATGTCACTCATATTCTGTCGTTTTTTTGTTTGGTTTTTAGATCTAATGGTTTAGTTCATTCATTTTGATTGGTAGTTTTATTTGTTCTTACAGAACTGTAAATGCCGTTTTAGTGCATATTTTAAAAATGTCTCTATATCTTATTCATTTTAATATTGTATGATATTTTTATGAATCATGCCATTACCATTCTCCAGTAGCCACAATTAACAAAAGGCATAATATTAAATATAATCAATAAAAGCGTTGTCCTTATCTTTTAGTTTTAATGAAGCCAGAGCTTATTCGAAAAAAAAGCTACATCTCATTATAAAAAAGGTTAATAGAAAGAAAATCTTTTCTACTATTCATTAAAAGAATTCTGTAATTCAGTCTATGTTTTATTAAATTATATTCATTCACTTTATTATTAAAATATTATTTAATAAGGAACATTATTCCACCTATGTTTAAAATTTACGTGGGATAATATACCATAACAAATTATATAATTATAAATTAAAATAAAAAGTAAATATCGCGAGTCGATAAATAGCTAGACAATGTCAGCTCATTTGAGCATAAGGCGATGTGTTTGACTTTCTCGGAGATTTAGACTCTCGCTAGTGAGTTGGGAATTTAATAGGTTATCTGGCTTATCCTGGTTGTGTAATGGTTAGCATTCGTGCTTGGAAAGCAGGAGGTCCTGGCTGGGACAGTTAGATTTTTTATTCTATTCCCTCGCATTAATTGTTTCTGAAATTTACGTGGGATAATATACCATAACAAAATTAATATTTATAAACAAATACTTAATTTCCGTCATAGTCAAGTGGAGTCTCAAGACATTTCTTCCCCAAACAAAAACCACTTAATTCCTCTTATTGATTTAGTTCTTGTACTGAAAAGACAAAGTCTAGTAAAGAAAGAGTTAAGAAGAACTTGTCCCTAACACTGAAACTGAATGTAGCATTCTCCGCCGGCATTTGGAAAACTTAGGGGCTCCTAGATAGCTGTACAAGACTCTCAGTCGTATTGATCATACTCCATCCCCTAAATCCACTCCAAAAATAACCCCCACTAAGCCTTGTCAAAGGAGGCCTTCATTGGATCCAACGAGTGCTAAATATCGTTTCTGACATATAGATATTTTGTAGAGTAGGAAATATAAAAATTTTTTTACTTTTTGTACAAGAAGTGACCAAGCCGGGGAATATCTTGTTTATTCTAAATTATTCTCTCTTTATACGGCTGACATACCGAATATTTTAGAAGCTTTAGATCAGTTCCTCGATATTACGGATGGTCTTATTGTTGCGTTGGATTTATCCAATTCTCTCTCAAGAGTATAAGAAAACAGAGACCGTTGTTATATATTAGTACATCTAGATTTGTACAGATAATCTGGAGGAGAGAGTATGCATTTGCATAAATTGGCAGATTTTTTTTTTCCCCCGGTGTTTACATTGGCTGAGAGTCATGTTCAAACAGAGGCCGACAGCTGACTGGCGATAAGCGCACCTCCCACAACTCTGTTGGTCTGAATGAATATGTAAATACTCCTGATCGATATGAGAAGCCTTCTTGAATAGTCCTATCCCGCGAAACAACCACTAAATGTTTGACTTCACTGCCAGTTGCAGGAGCCACCAGGCAGATGTGTTAGGCCTAATACCCCAAAACAAAACGCCAACATTACAAGATTTATAGATTGATATTTAAATATTAAATTCGGATGAAAAATGCCTAATAGCTCTTTAGGGTTAATTAATTTTAACTCTAGGCTATAATATTTAAATATATAGTGTTAATTTTTTTAAACAAATAATGAGAGGGAATAGAATAAAAAATCTATCTGTCCCAGCCAGGAATCGAACCTAGTGTAGAGGGAATTGAATGAGACAACTAACGCGTCCTGGTAGCACAACTGGCAAGTGCATCGGCCCGGATAGCAGGAGTTCCAGGTTCCTGGCTGGGACAGATAGATTTTTTTATTCTATTCCCTCTCATTAATTGTTTAAAATTTACGTGGGATAAAATACCACAACCAAAAAAAATATTTATAAAGATAAATGTTTTTGTTTTTATTACTCTCCAATTTTGTTTTAATTACTCTACAGAGATACAGTCGTTTAAATTTATAAATTAGATAAATATGTTATACGTTATTTACATAATAATATAATATTATGCTTATTTATTATTTAATTTTAATTCAATGACTATTTGCCATCATATTACATTAAAATTATATGGAAATGAGTTCGGTGATTCACCTGAATTGAACTATGAGGAATGAGAAAATATCTAGTTAATATTCCATTTCATTAATTACACATTTATTTTTTATTAACTAAATAATTCAGCATTAATATATAACATTAAAATAATATAATATTGGTCATTTTAGTCCTAACCAGTGGCTGGATGATTTTTTTTTCATATGATAGAGACCAACGATAAATGTTTTAATTTTTTGGAAAGCTTTGATGATCCATAAAATTATAATATTTTATGGTGGAATTCCTTGATTAAAAAAAATGTGAAAAAAAAAAATAAAAAGATTTGTAATCATGTAAAATTAACTTGGTGAAATGGAACCACAAGAGGGGTGCCAGGGTAGCTGATGTGATTCGTTCTGGTCTTGCAATCCGGGTGCAAATCCTGCCCAGTGCAGGCATATATCCATAAATAAGAGCTTGTCCTGAGCCATGGATGTTTAGAATGGGATGGCAACCTGTAAATAGCCTCGATGACCCTAAGCGGTTGAAAGGGAGGTTAACTAAATAAAAGATTTTTTTTAAACCCACAAGAAATACTGACAGGTAGGGAAATGTAGAAAGAAAAAAGTTAAATTAATTAATTTGATTAAAAGAAATAAATTCGGTTGTTCGAGATCCTTTGATATTTTTTTATTAATAGAATGTCTACGTATTTAGATTTTACGGGATTTAACTATTTCCTTGCCTGATTTTCTTCAGATAATGATAATGCAAATTCTGGAGAGCAAAGTTCAGAGCAGTGCAATGTAACTCTTCAGTAACTTGATGAGTTAAAAAAAAAATATTACTGGGTTAGTTTCCTACCAGAATTGATAAATATGGAGTAACTTATCACAATGACCCCACCCCATCAGATTTCATCAGAACTTAAGTCAGTCTTAATAACAATACTTTTGAACCTCAAACCCTCAACCCTTCTTAAAATCGATTTAAAAACACATCTTAAGCAAATGGAAATAGTACGCAATTGTTATGTTATATGATTCTTCTACGTTGTACTACCATATATAATAGGAACGAGGAATGAAAAGTTATAATTCCTGCTCAAAACAATGCTACATAATTTATCGAATATCATTTCTCTGATATTGAGAAATTCCTCATACTAAGGAAATTTCAAACGGCACAGCTTGGAACAGTGGCGATCAGGTGCTTAAACAATTTGGGTGTTCGCCGAGTATGACTGATGGTGTTTTGATTTCCCGGCAACGAGGTAGAGGAGCTTTGCCGCCGGGGGGGAGGGGGAACTCGGGAACACGTAATGGAGTTAACCTAGATAATCTTCGAGTCCCAGAGTCGATAGAGCTCCCTTAACGGCGTCCCGGCTCTCTTCAGAACCTCAGAGAGGGAGTGAGTCCTTCGCTTATCTCATGCGATTCCGTCCCGTGTGTGTACAGACAAGTAAACCGATTTTACTGTATCGACTTCACGCGGAGAGTCGACTGATTTTCTCCCTCCCCCCTCCCCTCCCACAATTCAATAGTCAACTCCCCCACTATGTCAAGACATCAGAAACCCACTATTAGGCGTTATTTTGAACAGCGCATTCGTCAATAAAGAACTTAGTCATTGGATTAGTCTTCTAGCGCTTTATGGAAAATCTAAAGAGCTATCAACAAATCTTAATAAAACAAATGCAATAAATGAAACGTAATTTTTGCCATACGAAAGCTAATCACGAAAATTGGTGTATATGTATTAGAGCTTAAGGGTCAGAATTGATCATATTTTTGATTTAGAGCTGTTTTGCTACAGCCATTCTTCTTATAAGTAAACAAATATTGTGCTTCCATTGTTTAAGTTAAAAAAGAGTTTCTACAAAAAGCCTTTAAATAAATAAATAATTGAATGTCTAAATTCCATTTTCACCAAAATAAGTTCCTCTTCTTGTGATTTTGGTCGAGGTAAAAATAAATCTGCCCATCGCCAATCAAATGCCTACATTTGAGAAATTTACAAACTTTCAACAATTTCTCCCTGCCCATATGGCAATTCAAATGAGAGGTCGGCATTCATTATATTCTTTATATTTCATTTATTCATTTAAAAAAATAAATTTATTTTTTGGATCTACCTTGACCTAACCCCAACTAAAATCATCTAAGAATATCTACGGTAAAAAAAAAAAAAAAACTCCTTTTGATATAGATTTTTTTTTTTTTTTAACTGTGCCATTTATTATTTATAGAATAGGAAAAGTTCGCCTTCTTTTTTAATTTAAATTGAAGATTTTTTTCTTGTAATTATTTTAATCACATAAGTCTCAAAATATTTATTAGAAAAAGGATAATTTAAAATTATTCAGTACAATACTAAATGGGTGTTAGTTTGGTTTAGGATCCCAGAATAATAATAAATGTTTCAAGGTATATGGGGCATTATGCTGTACTATAATTCGAAAATGTATCTAATTTACAAATAAATTATTTATCGGGAAAAAATAGATAGTAGGGTCTACTTATCTCACCTCTCCGTTTATATCTTCTTCCATAGCTATTTTTATATTTATTTTGTAGGATATGAGATAACCTAAAAATGAATTCAAATATTTATCATCCGGCAAGAAAGTGCATGAGCAGTATAAGCTTCAATACCTCCCCATTATCCAACTAGTTTTATGAGTAAATATATTGGAANATACCACAAAAAATAATATTTATAAATTTATTATAAGTTGCTTTAATAACTTTTGAATTTCCTATTTAATACCCCAGATGCTAGTTCGATAAAACGACTTAATTTTAGGTTCCAGCACTAGTTTAAAAAAAAAAAAAAAATTATGGCAGATAATTTTACACTCAGATTCTCCCTATATAAGTTTGCGCTGTGACTTCTTCCGCCTGGTAATAAGAATGTAATACTAATTCAATGACATTCATTTGACATATAATTCATTTATAAAAAAATAAAATAAATAAATTGTACAGTTCACAGTTATATATCTCAAAAGAGCAGGACTCCACCACCGAAGTATTCGAATCTTCCAAACATTCCAATCATATGGCATTCTTAAATGTTCTAAATGGTAAAGTAACTAATCGACTTATATAGATCAATCACTGTCGTTGTTCTATGACTTCCAAGGGATGGCTTCTCGTTAAATTATGATACCCATGCCAGTGCAATCTGACGATATAACGCTAAAGCTGTAATCTATCATTTACGGTAAATTATGGTTATTCTCTTTATATTTATATTTCATATTTTAATTAACAATACAATTCATTGCAAGAAGACTACAGGGGTTGATTGCTCTCCCACTTACACATAGGGGATATTTTTGAATATATACCGACAAGGTTGTATGAGCTCCGGTGCGGTTCACTAATGCCACACGCGGCAAAAAGCAAGTAAATATATTTGACTAAGGAGAACGTGTGGAACGAGGGGGTTGGGGAAGGAATCGTGGATTAAAATCGATCCCTCCTTCCCCCTCCACCACCCCTCCCGCTCTGGAGGGCCACAAAAGGGATTCTATCAGTGTGGCAACACGGTGAGTAGAGGGCTCCGCTGACCTGGCCTTGGCTAATGCCCGCAGCCACCAATCCCACCGAGGGTTGGGACCGGAGAAAGGTGAAATGTACTTGGGCTTTTATCGCTGTATTGTGCAAGGCCACTTCTCGTAAGGGTGGTTCCAACCCTCCCGTTTTCCTTTTTTATTCGGCTTACTTAAAAGCGACAAACGGCTTTTTATACTATACTGAAAAAAACAGCTTATTATTTAAATCCATATTATCCTTTTAGTAAATTTCTTTTTAAAAATTGATTTTAAAATATTTCCTAAACTATTAACCCCTTGGGCAAAGCTAAATATATATTTATATAACTGTCATACCTTCTATTCTCCGTCTTCATTGGTTTCTGCAAACCATCTTCTTGCTTTCGGACATTGTCCATCTTCTGGCCGAATACATACGTTCACTGTCACGGTCTGTATTCAACTGGAAAGCGAAAGCGCTCGCCAACAGAAGATGGTTTGCAGAAACAAATGAAGACGGAGAATAGAAGGTATGAGAGTTCTATATTCATTGGTGGTAGAAATAACCCCTTATATATTTATATTGTTAGGGGCTACTGGTCGATAATAATTCAGAACAATGAGATAAATTACAGTTAATTTATTTTCACAAATAATTACACCTACTAATTACAACATAATATACTGTAACTACTGACTTTAATAACTGAGAGCTAAATAAATATAAAATTGACTATGATCAGCACGAAGCTCTGCGGCACGCGATCTGCCACAGAAACTGACACAGACGGAGATTAACTTATCGCTGGCTCGGGAGGCCCCTGGCGAGCTGTTTTTACTTCGTGTAAGTATCGCGAAGAGTCTAGAAAATTTCCATCGGGATTGCTCAGTATATGATAACTTCCCTTTCAAGACAGAAGAAACAACTGGCATACTTCAATTGTCACCTTCCCGTACTGGTCTGCTCCTCACACCACCTACTTCCCTAGTCTTTAACAATATATTATTTTAATGTTTATTGTAGGTACTTTGTTCCGCTGTATTTTATTTTAAAATAAGAGTTATTTTTAAATCATTTTTTGGGAGTTTGTTGTATATTCAAATTGTTTTATAAAACAGGATGGTCCGTTCAATATATATATATACATATATATATTGGAATGGACCATACTTTTTTTTTATAAAACAATTCTCACCTTTATATACATATATATTTTGAACGGACCATACATTTTTTATAGAATAATTTAAACCTACAGACACACCCACACCCACCCACCCACCCACCATTGACTTTGACACTTGAGTGTTACTTGCCCCTATTGGGTTAGAAGTGGATTGTTCCACTTCAAAATTTCATATTTGATTTAATTTTATATGCGTATTCTTAGGTTCAATAACAGTGGATTTTTAACTTATTTAAATATTTTTATGACCATAACGATTACATTTGCTCGATGGTCTAGTTAACGATTTACTAAGAAATCCTCAATTAATTAATTTTTCATCGAATGAGAAGTGGGATTAGCTTTAATTGTCTAACTATTTAAATTTGCATCATTACTTGACTTTCATTGGGTATTTTCTTTTTTTTTTTCGTTTCTTGAGCGTACAACTGATACTCCATAAATAAAGATATCCAGCTTTGAAAATGTAGCCCTTACTGTAAAAAACAAGAAGCAGAATTGCAGAATTACTGAAACGTTATCCATCAGAAGAATCGCAAGAATTATACTTTGTTTAATTGATATATCTGTTAATTTGTATTTGCGATCAATTGACTATCCCTGCCGCTAGTCTTTGTAACATGAACTGATAAACAGTTACCAGCCCGAGCTAAACATAAGTCAGAGGTAATTGCTTACGTGATTCACACAGGAACATGCCATTAAATTAATTATTTATAACTACATGCTACTCGTTAACTGCGCAACTATTATCTACTGCCTTGTATTTCAATTCACGACTGCTCCATTCCTAATTACCTTTAAGCCATTCCCTGTAACCAATATTATTTATACCTAATATTGTTCACTTTGTTATTGCATTTAGAATGGATATTTCTTCCATGCCTCAAGGCACTTTCAAACCCTCTCTCTCCTCTCACTCTCTCTCCCTCCTCTTCTCTCTCGTTCCCTCAGAAAAATCGATCGTAACATATCAAAGGATTTTCTACTTTTCCTTATATCAAAAGTGAAAGATATTGCTAGTTATTTATCAAAATCTTACCAATAGGACGTTTTCATGATTTGGAAATTAATATACAGATACTAGTAACCAAAAATTCTGAGAGAGAATTCGTGTTCTTTGTGCAGTTCCTACGTCACGGAATTTTATTGATATAAATTGCAGAAATATTATAAAATGTACTCAGGTCTAATGACTAACCTCTGGAAAAAAGATAACATACCTATGGTTTTTTCCCATAGTACACTTAAAAAATATTCAACGAAAATCTATTACTATGGGACAGAAATCTATTTATAGTAAAGACGGATTTATTGCTAATTTTTAGGAGGGTTCGTACGAATTGATATGTGTGTTTTCATGACAGTACTCATAGGGACTATTCTTTCCGCGACCCTAAGAAGCTTCTGTGGATTTTACCTGCTACTCTAAAGTGATAGTAAAATTTGACATAAAAACAACATAACTCTTGACTAGAGTCAGTGAGGAATCTGCCTTACTTACTTATCGATCTAACTATTCCTACAAAGTCCTTATCCAAAGAGTTAGATGTGGAGAATCTGGTATGTTATCAGACTGTTATCCAGTGATCATTCCACCAGCTAACTGCCTTTGCCTTTTGAGAAGTGAACTCAAGAAAACTCTTGAAGGATTATAACCTCTGTAGACACAGGTTATAAGTGACAATTCAGTTCTGTCTTGGGAGGATCAAGCTACGGTTGTATTAAATGTTTTATTTGCTATTTATTCTATTAATTAGTTGGGAAAGGATATTTTCAGAATAGGGAAACGTAAAGAAGACTTTAGTTATTTGTTTCAAAGAAGAAACATGACGGGTAGAAGGAACATCTCGCAATGTTATGGCATACCTGGATGAAATACTCCACAGCAGCTGAAATAACTCGTGAAATTATTAAGTATGAGGGAGAAGTTGTTCTTGACCAGTGCACTGCGTGGCGATGGTTTGAAAAATGAACAGGGAAAATACGACGTTGGAAATGAAGAAAGGCTACGGGCGACCATTAATGGATATTGATGCGTTTCTGCTGGAAGCTGTTGAGTCAACAGGTGAACTTGCCATGGATGCTGTGGTATGCCTAAAGATACTGTTAGTCAACATCTACTCTACATAGGAAAAGTACTAACTATCCTTCCAGTCTGACCCATATATATAAAGATAATCTATCCAAGATCTTTGAGTTTACCTAAAAGAAGGACCCTATTATGTGTTATTTTATAAGGAGGAATGAGATATAGATTTTTATTATATGATTTTAGTTGGGGTTCGGTCAAGGTAGATCCAAAAAAAAAAACTAATTTAAAAATAAAGTTTTTTTTTTTTTTTAATTTTCCGTGAACGAGAGTTCTATTCCTGAATTTATCATATCAGAAATGACAGCAAGCTTGCATGGGCCCCAATGGCCTATTTACAAGATGCCCCTAGATACCCTTACCGTTGATTGTGTGCTGCCTGTGATCGGCGTAGTCCGAGTGCCTGGCATGGTGGCCCAGGAAGGCGGGTATGGTGGCCTTGCAGGTCAGTTTCAGCCCCTCCAAGTGTTGCTCCTCCACCAGGAAGCCCAGCTGGACGGTCACCGATTCCGGCATCTCCTCCGGGAACAGCCGCATCATGCTCTCCTCCGCCTGAAACCATTGATTCTATATATTGTTACAATAAGAGTTGGTATATATATTTATTTTATTTATAAGCAGTATGTAAAGGACATGCGAGTACTACCACCTATACCATACCTCATCGCTGATTCCTCTCCCAAATACTCATTGAATTAAAACGTCCAAAGATATACTCAATCAATATAACAAAAACCAACTTATACCTACGGGTAAAAGAGTCTCTAATGGCAGACGTACATATAAGTTACACCTCCCTAACAGCTATGAATCACTAATCAAATAGCATATCACCCATCCACTCACTCCACAAAATATTCATCAATTTAAAACAAAAAAAGAAAACAAACTAATATAATAAATATTTCATATTCTCCTTCACAACTTTATGGGTGATTAGAATAACAATAATTCCTGAAGCTGTAAAATATAAGCAGTTTATCAAGTAAAATAATAATAGACCACATTCCCCGCTAGGGAAGTCCAATTCGTTGCCTTGGTAACTATTTATTCCAGAGCAAAGTAAGTTCAAACAATATTTGTATCATATGAATGGTTATGTAAAAGTAAGCATATATATGTACTCAATNAAAAAAAAAAAAAAAAAAAAAAAAAAAAAAAAAAAAAAAAAAAAAAAAAAAAAAAAAGTAGTGTATTCATTATAAATAAAATAAAAAATATTTTATTACTATTATGAAATGTAAAATTCAGAAAGTCGCATTAACACATTTCCCTGAGTATTTCGAGGAAGAACTCTTCTTCTTTTTTTTTCTTTTTTTTTAAACTTTAACGTGTTTTTGTTTCAGAGCAGGATAAAAAAACAAAACGTTGTGCTTCTCATTACGTAGAGGAAAGTAAGGTTCGAAAGTATTTATTTATAAGGTACGTATTATCTCCTTCTTTTATTAAAATAAAAGTGGTTATAAAGAACATATTCCAGTACCACAGAGGGCTGAGCTACCTGCAGGTTTCCATACTGTTCAAGACATCCATGGCTCTGAGCAAGCTTATATTTCTCGAGAAAAGGATTTGAACCCACAGCGCCTGGAAAAAGCATCACATTGGCACCCGACATTATGTAATTCAAGTGCCAAATTTTACAGGGTTCATCGTTTATCTACATACACACACATTTTATAAATTATATATATATATACTACAGTTCTGACAATTTTTTAAAAATGTATAATGAGAGAAACTGAATGGTCTTGTTTATTCTATTAAATATTAAACCGTTTTGACAGAAATGTTGAATTTTACTTCAGTAGTATGCATAGAATAATTTAGTGAATATAAATTGTTTTGATATCCCGCAGTAGGCTAATTTAATTAACAGTATACTATCCATTCAGCCCTAAAGGGGGGAGGGGGAGCAAATTATTGTACCAGATCTGCTACAAAATTCATGCCCTGGAAATTGCAGGCTGTTCCGAAAATTGCCAGCCGCGAAACCCGCATGCCTTCGCATTTCCCCTGAAGATTTTAGTTTAACTAACAATTGTTTATATATAATTTGTGATTTATAATGGTTTATTGAGGGGTTGCTATTAAACGCTTTAACGTAGAAAGAAAGCGGTGTATGAGAGGAAGAAAGGGGAAGAAATTGTTTGTTTGTGTGACTAAATTGTGTGTGTAGATTATTTTTTACAAACCAAGGAGGGTTTATCTTAGGACATTATCCTTAAACCCAGCAGATTAAATTAATTCATTAACTTTGACTTGATTTGCTTGAATTGCTAATTATTTAAAAATAGTCAATTTATTTTTTAATTTAGTAAGTTCTATAGGTAGCAATTTAGCAGAGTTAACTACTTCACAGAAAATTCTGTTTAGAATAAAGTATGATCAAAATCCATTAGTTATGAAAATTTTCAAACAATATTAAATAAATCTGAACTGAATTCCATCCAAAATTAAAAAAATTATGTTCAAATGGAGAGTTTTTTGATCATAGATATTATTATTAAATGATTTCAGTTGGGGTTTGGTCAAGGTAGATTAAAAAAAAAATACAAACCAATAAACAACAAAGCCATCTTCAGGGCTGCCTATCATGAAGACGAGAGAGGATGTTGTCCCTAAGTTCACATATCCATGACCGAGGGGAAAATATTATTTTAGTTGGGGTTTGGTCAAGATAGATAAAATAAAAATAAAATACAAATTTAAAAAAATACACTTTTTTTTAAATTTGTATTTTTTTTTTTTTTTGGATCTACCTAGAGCGAACCTTAACGAAAATCATCTAATAAAAAAAATATGGATTCTGAGTCACACTCATAATTTAATAATCTGGAATAATTTTGACCAATATTAGACTTTTATTAATATAAGTTTGGTTATTACACAAACTTATCAATATAACTTGATCAGTGAGTTCTTTCAACTTTAGATAACACTGTGATGGATTCGAATGGTTATATTTCTGGCAATATCTTTCTTACAAATTAATGAAGACATAATTATAAGGCTCGTGAGTAATTAAACTCGATTGACAATCAAAGATAAATCAGTGTGAAATGATGTACCTGGATTTACAGAAATAAAGGTAAGAAACTTTAATTAAATGAAAGCGAGCATTAAACATTTTTAGAGGAATTTGGAAGATTTTCAATTAAAAATTTATAAAAATCTGAAAGACCGTCTAATCAACATTAAATAAATCTCATATCACTTTTAATAAAAATTTTTGCAAATCTTGGCTACTATTCACTCAACATTTTACAAAACTATATTTGTCTCCACTAAATAGCAAATACATTGTAATTCAATATATATATANGTCTCTTACCCTTCTTACTAGTAGTATAATTTGTCATCCTAATGTATATAGTCAATTAAAATTTAGTACCATCACCATTTTTAACATATTTCTTTCAAACTGAAAGTAGGTGGATATAATGAACGTACGTAAGTATATCTATGATTTTTCTGAAGAATAAATATTTTTAATAGTACTTGGTCTTCATCCTATCAACAAAAAAATTTTGAGGTTTTTAATAATTAATAATCTATTTGGACAAGCTTGGATACTCTTCAAACAAATCACAGAAAGTTTAAGTTTCAAAGTAAATTTCTTTATCTCCTTGAAGTAAAAACATGAAAATATCTATGATAAATTTTGTAAGTCAACATCTATGGGTTTGCTGAGAGCATCTCTTGATATTATATTGCTTGATGAAAACACAGCTTCATGTTGAACAGATAGTTTTGAGGTAACAACGAATGCAAAATTATCATAAAATTTATCGCAATAATAAGAAAGGACCTAAGTGATATTAATATAACTTTACACCAAGAAACGTAATCTACTTACAATCATTATGAAAGTATGTTGTATTTAAAGAGCTAGAATTTAAAAAAAAATGAATTTTGAAATTTTTATTAGATACTCATAAGAGTATCAAATAATTATTATGAATAATATTATTGGAAATTAACAATTTTTTTAATTATATAAGCCATAAGAGTGATATTAATGCTTTTTTTTTCTTAGTAATTTTAGCTCATCTCTTTCAACAAATATACCATCGAAATAATCATAACAGTTTGTTTTTTAAGTATTTGTGGCTTGTACTATTTCTAGCTATAAAAATTGGGTTTTTATCATACAATATACTTATTGGGGAGAAATTTAAGCAGAAAAGCCTAATTTTTAGAAATGTTTTCCATCAAAATAACGTAGAAATTATGTCATTTAATGTAAATTTGCAATTAATATTGACATCATTATTTTTTTTTTACTTTACAATGCTTTGTAAAAGTTTTGGCATTCGCCCGAAAGTCCCGCTAAATGAACCTGTAGGATTAACAACTCCGCAAACGGACACAAAATGTATTTTGAAATTCTGAAATGCTAGGTTTGCCCAAGATATCCCCTCCCGTGTGGTACGATCAAGCTTAGTTAATATCCCGCCCTTGGCAGGCACCCATTAGTTCCAAAGTTCACTACCATGTAGCGCTCTTGACGTGGCGCCGGTGAAACGACCGGAGACACTGATTTAGCCTTGCCCCGAGCTAAGAACAACTCTTGTGTTTGTAAGTTCCATCAACATACTGGTGATAACACATATAGGGAAGGAAATCGCTCGAGAAAATCTACAGGACTTCCAAGATTAGGGTTAGATGCAGGAACGATCACATTGTGTCCTGGACAAATAACCTCGTCTCGCATCGCACTTTATGTATCCAAAATAAGTACATATATGAATTACTTCACTTTTATCAGAATTACTTCACTAGGGAAGGCATTGGAAGAAATATGACAGAGTGCCTTGGGAACAACCCCTCTACAGTGGATGGGCTGTTAAACTTTCTTAAAAAAGCAGGTATTGCCTGGAAAATCTAAATTAAAGAATGAGATATTATTTATTATTTTAGTTAATAATAATTTATTTATTATAATTTATTAAATATATAATAATAATATTTAAATTTAAAAAATCCATTAATTTAGGTTGTTATAGTGGTCGAAATAATCCTGATTCCTGTCTTTTATTAACTAATTTATAGTAAACATATATAAAAGGGTATTTATAGGGCGTAATAACCTAGAGGTTGATTGCCCTTCAATGATACTACTACTACTACTACTAAGTACATATATGAGGCTCCTGAAAAATAAATATATCAATAAACGAAGAGAGATTCAATCATCCATTACAAACTTGAGTCATTTTGAAAAATAAAAATCTTCTGGCATAAGAATAGATGTATAACGCACATTACATGCAGCATGAATGTACTATAAGTACAATACGACTATATTCTCCTTGTTTTGCTCAATTTGTAATTATACAATACCAATAAATAAAAAAAGGACCTCTATATATATATAT
>KZ807243.1:84822-99461 GCA_000696205.2 Oncopeltus fasciatus
TATAAAAGTTTTTTTTTTTTTTTTTTATAACAATACTTTATTGTATAATTTCCTTTGGAGGAGAACATTTTCTCTCAAGGTTCCATTATTGGAGAAAAGTGGAAACGATTCTTCTTGCGGCCTGAGGGGAAGGCGATACAATCCTCTGGGGGCGTAATAATTTAGTGAAGTTATTAAAAGATATGAGAGAACCAAACCGGAAACTGTAGTTATTCCTGGGGAATGTAGTGAACATTTGCATATGCAATTACATGCAGCTATTCAGCTACGGCGTAATGGATTTTATCCAACCCCATACCAAAGGAAATGTAAATAGATATTTTTATTATTCTCATACCTTCTATTCTCCGTCTTCATTGGTTTCTGCAAACCGTCTTCTGTTGGCGAGCGCTTTCGGACATTGTCCAAGATCGTGGCCGAATACAGACCGTGACAGTGAACGTATGTATTCGGCCAGAAGATGGACAATGTCCGAAAGCGCTCGCCAACAGAAGATGGTTTGCAGAAACCAATGAAGACGGAGAATAGAAGGTNTAACCCAGAGATTTCATAAAAATAGGTCTCCAGGCCCAAAAAATATATATAAAAAGTATATGTATAGAAAATGAAAAACTTGGGGCTCCGATATATAGTAATCAAGAACATGTGGGATAGATAGTGCAGTGCACACACACTTGCCCTTCGTCGGTGAGGAGTGAAGAGAAACTAGACTGTGGGTGTTGTGGCGCGGAAGGAAAAAGCGATTGGGTTTTCCCCAATCCTCTTATTGTTGGCAATTAATGCCGGTTCTTTAAGTGGCTTTGGGAATGTGGATATAGGCGCACTCTCTCGTCTTCAGTTGCAAATCTGAAGCCGTGTTTGGGAGTTGTTCAATCACTTAATCTTGAAAAAAGTCATTAAAACTCATCAAATGACTCTGAACATGCCTTGATATGGGAGGAGGGGGACTGTGGTTCTGAAAAGGATGCTCTGTGATTATAATTTCTGAGATTTAGGGGCGTAGTACATTTTCCTACGTAAAAAGCACGACAAAAATTGCATTGAAGCAGGTTTACACAATTTTTGGATGTGCATATCGACGAGGATTGGATCTTATATGGTAAGTTAACTTAAATATTTACATATATATATANTATATATATATATATATATATATATATATATATATATATATATATATATATATATATATATATATATATATATATATATATATAAGGATGAGAAACATTCGCGTTGTGTACTTACACACAAACTCACTGGATCTACGGACTTTAGTATAATTTCAATTTACTACACTCATTTATTTTTTTTTTGCATGTGAGTGCGTACAAATGTGTATATGTACAGAAACCTTAAAAAGGATAGAACCTTGAAAAATAACAGAGCACCTAGTTAAGACGGAATTATTGTGGCTTTTTGGAAATAGAACAAAAAAAATATATATATCACATAAATTTTCAAAATTATATAAGAAATCCGGAAAATAGAGCAATCTCCCTACTCTATCAAGAAGAAGATGGCATCACAGATAATGAGGAATTTCGCTCCAGAAAAATATAAATGCTCTCTGAAGCTTTGTTGAAATATAGGACATCTTTTTAGATTACGCAGTCTGTCTCCTGAAAGACAGACTTTTTTTGTTGTTGTTTTATTTTTATTGTTGCAGTATGTTAAATGAATTATTTTGTTTTTGTCTCTGTTAATAAAATTATATCAACCTGATGTTAATAAGATCAGTAATTGATAATCAATATCCAGTAATTCTTATTGATATTGATTTTTCAATGGAAGATAAAATAAATTATTTAAATGTGAGGACATTGAACAAAATCTAATATTTGGATTTAAATCGTCCGGTAACTGTTTGCTCTTACCATGTGAAATAAATTTAACATTTAACACATATTTATAAATATATTTATGTATAAAATAACTAACCAATAAATTTGTTAAGTTTACTGAAAATTATTTAAGAAAGATAATTGTTTTTAATTTACCAAAATAAACAATGTTTTCCATTATAAAAAATTGGAACTTGTAATGAATGGTCTTTTAAAGTTTTTGAATTAGAAAAGTTCATCTTGTTGAATTATTATTTGAGTTGCATGAGTTGAATTTACTTACTAATGATTCATCAGAGGAAAGAAATTGAAGTGATAAGTAATTAACGAAAAGACCAAGACTTAATTTAAAGTTTTATAATTAAAATAAAATATTCAGGACAATATTTACAAGTATCTCTTATTCCATCACTATACAAGCGTGCTCCCTTTTATTAGTTCTAAAACTTTCCATTAAATATTTATGGTAGAGTTTCCTTTGTTTAGTTGAATTTATTTTTCTTTCGTAAAGGGGACCTTCTTTTCTCTGAATACAGGCCCATTTATTCAGTTAGTTCTCCAAACATTTTCCTAGTCTTGTTGAAAAGAATTTAATATATAAATATTAGTACTGTGAAATTACTCTTGCTAAAATTATTAAAACTTATTCGTTTAGCAGTTTCCCTGCTACTGGCATTCGAACAGTCTGTTAATACTAAATCTACCTATTGGCTAAATGATGTTCAGATTGAAATATGTCTATTAATTATCTTTTATTATAGTTATAGATTTTCTTTAAAAGATTGTATTTGAATTAACATTTTTAATATTTTTATGAAACAATATCAGCAAGTGATTGTATGGTCATTAAATCAACTGTTAAAATCTAAAGATATTGAAATCATATTTTAAATTAATTTAGTTATTGTAAAATATTAAATCTTCAAATATGCTTTTCCTATTCCCATCACCTTTATTATCCCATTACATGTAAGTATAAGAGTGATTTTCACCAATGAAGTGGTTGGGGTAAAAGTACAAAATATAAATATAAACATATGAAAATAAAATTCATATGTTCAAAATGAGAGTTTTTGACCGTATATATTATTATTAGATGATTTTAGTTGGGGTTCGGTCGAGGTAGATCCAAAAAAATACAAATTTAAAAGAAATTGTATTATAATATTGTCAATTATTATTGTATTCTCATGACATTGTATTTCTACAGCCCTGAAGATGGCTTACAATGTAAGCCGAAACGTCGGCAGATAATCCTTTTAAAATATACACTTTTTTTTAAATTTGTATTTTTTTTATATACCTTGACCGAACTCTAACTAAAATCATCTAATAAAATTCATATGTTTTAAAAAAATATGCCCTCTATCTCTGCATACATGTATATTGATGCCAGGTAAAAAGCTGGTCCCAAAATAGGTACATCTTTGCTATCTTGAAGTGAACTCTTAGTGTGCGTGTGAATACGTGCACGTATGTATGTTCGTAAAAATATACTATTATAATATTTACATTATATTATAATAAAACTATATGTTTGCCCGAATACCATTTGTAAAAGTTTATTGAAAAAATGTATTCAACATACTAACATAACAAGACTAAAATGTATCTTTGTAACTTTTGTATCTGCTACATTAATGAAGATATTAAAAAATGTGACTAGGAGATTTGAGCGCCTCCGTGCTCGGCCCCTCTGGTACGACCTAGATGGGCCCTTAGTGATTTTATCTTTCACCCTCTTCTTCTCCTTATAAGTTAAAATTTTGCAATATTATTTAAAGTTCTTAAGCTTATAAGCTACGATACTTACACACAGCACTCTCTAGGTGGCCTCATTCAATTTATTGTCATATATGCATTGACTGAATTAATACTTTTGAAAAAGAGTTTATAACTTTTTGAAGTTTTAATGCACAAGTTCGTTTTTCTTCTTAGAATATGGAATGAATTTTCTCATTTTCTTACCCACAATATTCAAAAAGTGAATGAAGAAAAAAAAAATAAGAAAAAAAAGAGTTGAAGAAAATAAAAGTACTGACGAGCACGGGGGAGAAGGGGGCGAATGAGAGAGTGAGTAAGGGAGAGGGGAAAAAATGGAAACAAGATAAAACGAGAAAACTTCGTTCCAAAGCGACCTTTGAAGTTAAACCTAAAAGGGAAGATATTGCACAATATATTAGGGTAATATTTCAGCACTTTGTAGGGAGGGGGGAGGGGGGAGTATTCTTCAGCCAAGTTCAGCCATGTTGGGGCTTTGATCATTTCATACTTAACGGAGCAATTTATATCCGGTTGTGTGTACATAACCCCCCACCCCTCGGAACAACCAGTTCCTCCCCAATAATCCGGGAAGAGTTCTGGCCCTCAGACTGTCTGAGAGTTGGAGCCGCCTGTCTGTCTGTCGGAGGTCGCGCGCCTCGAGTTGTCTGCCTGATAAGACCCGTGAGGCGTATCCTCTGATAACGACCCCTGACAGACTAGCATAGCATTGCCGACCTACGCCGTAATTAATTCCTTTGAGGGGCTTTCCACAACCTCTGCTATAGCGTTCTTCTATAGCGAAACGAGAAATCCACCTGCTTGATATTGCATGCGTAAATATGTGTGTCTGAATCCCAAATACACATACATTCGTCGCAAAAAAATCATTTCACACTTTTAATAATATTCCTAAATATATTTTCTAAAAAGAAAAATAATTTGTGTAAAATTATTTATATTTTGTGAAAGAATAACCAAATTTCCAAATATATATGCCTCAAAATTGAGATTAGGCACACATATCATCAATGTCCCATTTGTTGAAGCAGGTTTCCTTTTAACAAACATAAGCACAAATACACATACCGATAAGAGAGATAAATATTAATTTTTCACTAATTCGGTATTTTAAATTGTATTACTTTATTTCAAATAGCTACATGGACAAAATGACTGGCAGAATATCAGAGAATGAAATAAAGTTACAAAGATGATTAGGCTTACACAATGAAAAAGTGCAGATGTAGGTAGTCAGCAGGATCTATGGGAAAGCTGAATGTAACTCCTCCCTCCTTAAGCTGAGGCCGTCCTCGGCAAAGCAAGAGGAAGTTTGGGTTAAATTTGTACCCAAGAGACGAAGTCTTCATAGCCGGAGTATTAATTATACTTGAATAAGAAGCTGAAAAATTTCTTGAAATTTTTTTCTTAAGTATATGCTTTTAAATAGTAACTTTTATTACAAATAGCTACAAGGGCATAGTGACTGGCATAATATCAGAGGCTGAAAAATTGCAGATGTTGGCGGTCAGCAGTATCCGTGGGAAAGCTGGATGAAACCAATGACAGAAGAGATCTTACCTTTCGGTTTGCTTTTTAAGAAAACCACGGATTTTGGAATTAGCAGAATGTAGGATAACAGGCCATCGCTTCTAATATTAATGAGACTATAATTATCCAAGACCTTAGATGCTATATGTTTAAAAAAATCAATTTAATTATAAAATCTATATAAAATTTTAAGAAGATTGAAAATAGAGAAAAGAGGAGGTCGAGAGAAAATATATAAAGAGGGAGGGAGAGAGAAAAGAGAGAAAGAGGGAGGGAGAGAGAAAAGAGGGTTTGAGAAAAGGGAGCAAGAAAGTGACGGATGATGAAATTTAGTGACAGTTACAAAAGAAGAAAAAAGAAGGAGATTTGTGCAACAATGCCCGCGTATGTATGTGTGTGTGTGTGTGTGACTGAGAGATAAAATTGGAAAACGATATAACATTTTAAGTGCCCTTTCATATCCCTTCTCTAGAGCAATTGAATGCATCTAGTGAAAGTTAAGATTGGATGCAGAAGAGACAGAGAATTTATTGAAGAAAAAGAAAGAAAAGGAAGCACGGTAGGAGAGAGAAGATGATAGGGCGAGGAGGAGAGTTAAGAGAAAATAAAATTTAAAGGAGATTCAATGTAATATGTACTCCCCCCTCCCCTGCTATCGTCCAATCCGTTGAATTCATCTAGTAAATGTTAGATTAAACCCAAAAGAGAGAGAGAGAGAGAGAGTGAGACGGGGTAGGGTGTGTGTTAGAGAGAGAGAGGGAGGGGTGAAGGAGGCCGTCCCTGGCCCGAAATAAAGGCCTTTTACCGAGATGAAAGGGAGAGCACAAATTGAAATAAGTTTGATTGCATCGCTCAATCGATCCCACCCCACTGGCTCCCCGCGTGCCCTCTACAGGCAAAACTCAACACTAATAAACACTAATAAATCCGACTTGTCCTCCGTCTTCCTCTCTCCCCACTTTAGTTTACACTTTATTATTTAAAACTATTTCTTCTCGACTCTCTCCTCTTTTTATTTCTCCTTCTTCTCCCATTTCCCCAATTGAGTGTGGTTGATTGTCTTTCTTTTCCTTACCTTCTAACTGAAGAGTTGGACTTTCCCGCTCGATTTGAATTATAAAAAAGAGTTCCTGGTCCTATCTATTAATAAGTTATTGTTTGAAAGAAAAAGTATATACCTTAGAAACTAAAATCTTAAATAAGATGTATAGTATGATTTACGTGTAATTGTCAACCCAGATATTGTACATTTATATATTAAGGACTAATTATAAAATATTAAAATACAATTGTAAATAAAAAATAAAATAACGAGGAATTTTCAATAATACATGTTTGCACCATGGATTGAAACCACGTATTTAACCTCAGTTACTCAATTATACTTGATTACATTTCTACTGTAGTTTAATATATTAAAACAAGAAAATATATAATTACCTATGTGTACACAGCACTAATTCGGAAATGAACTAATGGACATAAATTTAACTCTCGAACATTATCTACAATATTATTAATATTATTATTTTTTATTGGCGTGTCAACCTTTAGTCATTAACGCCAAGGAGATATTTCATAGAAGCGGGAAGATATTTTCAAGAAGAAGAATTTCTTAGCAATAGGTTATGGTGAGGTGTAATGAATTGTTAATGCGAACAGTTGTTATGTGGATGTACATAGTAATTTCTTTGTGCTTGGAAACTATGAAATTTGTAAGAAAGAAACAATTGAGAGAGAATGGAAAAGAAGCATACTGAAAATGCGTCTAGATAAGATTTAATAGCCTGCCCTCTTTCATTACAGAGTCCGATGACTTTATCGTCATCCAATAGAATTTCGTCTAGAGTCCCATTTAACTTATATTTCTTCTTTGTTTCTTTATATTTTAGGCAACTTCAACCGTGAAGTCAGAAGAAGACGTACGAAAGCTTGGCAAAAAAAAAAATTAAACATGGTCAACCTTAGAAGAAAAAATGTATGAAAAAAAGAAAAAAAAAACTTTTTTTAGTAAACGCCAATTGATTAATTTTGGTAGATTTGTTTTCTTTTTTTTTACAATTTTTGTTATTTTTAAAAACAATAAATACTTTTCAATTGAATTTCTTTTCAGACCCCCATTAATGATTTATCTCCTTGCCTATCAAATTTCAGTGTGAAACATTTAATGATTTAAATAAATTACAGGAGATTTTGTTGGGGATATGTCAAGGTTGATACAACAAAAAATTGAAATTATAAATTTTTTTTTTTTTTTATCTGACGACGTTTCGGATGATATTTTAAGCCATCTTCAGGGCTACCAAGTAGGTCGGAGGAGACGTATTGCCACCTGGATCAAATGTTCATGACTGAGGTGACAACGTGTCCTCTCTCGCCTTCATATTAGCCCTGAAGGTGGCTTAAAATATCAGCCGAAACGTCGGCAGATAACAAAAAATTTCATTTTTAAATTAATTTTTTTTGGATCAACCTTGATAGAACCCCAACAGATTTTCTACTAATAACATCCACGTTGAGAGTGGTGTCATTGGTCACCTCTCCTTATGTGATTGACATTGAATGTAATTTTTAATTTTATTGTAATCAAATTACTAAATGTTTTTTTTATTTAACAGAATGTAATAAATAAATAAAAGTTTATAAAAAAATAAATAAATAACCTCCACGGTAAAAAAACTCACTAAACTCGCTAAACACACATTTTATTTTAAATGTTAATCAAACTAATTCATGTTTACCTTGTAGGTATCAAGGAATTTTAAATGTTTAATTATAACCAGCATTTCCCTAAACACAAGCGGCAATCAAGCCATTCTACAAAAAACGTCTCATTCTTCATAAACGATCCCATTTCTTATATCCGAAATGCAATTAAACCGTCCGGGACCACATTAGAAATTACACGCTTCCTTGATGGCTTACCAAAACCGGCCATTACAGTTCCCTCTAATAGGTGGTTCTCTAGCTCACGAGAGGAACTCTTCTCTCTGGGAATACCTCTTCTTCCTGTGTTCCCCTAATGTCCTTCTGCCGTGTGTAATGACCGATGAGGAATCAATAATGCAGACCACGCCTTGGGAGTCACCTATCCTCAATCCTTCAGTGCAATATGCATGCGTGAGGGAAGTAAACAGGATCAATAATACATCCTTAATTCTAGTCTGGAAGCACTATTGAATAAGGATTACTGTAAAAACTGATAAAATGAGCGACTAGATATAGGGCTTTACCTTTCAATTAATAATTTATTTTCAAAAAGACCCGAACAAAATCATTTATTTATAAGTATTTTTAATTATTTTGAAAAAATATTACTTAACGATTTTTGTGTGAACGATTGTTAGATTAATTTTAATGACATATCAAAATGTAGCTTACAAAATAATCATATCAAGTTAATTTTATAAATAGAAAATACTAAGGTCCAGCTATTAAAAATACGTCATTGAGCTACATCAAGTATGCATATTCTCTCTTCCAGCTGTCATTTTTTTTTATTATATATTAATATGTTAAATAAATGGGGAACAATTATTCTCTTGCATTATTCCTTTAAAACACTACTTTTCCTTTTTTTAATTCCTTGAGCTATCCACAGCTTTAGCGCATTTCAAGGGGATGTAATTTTTGAGCTTGTTCACATAACAAAAATTAAAAAAAAAAAATTGTCGGTGTCCTACTTATCACAGTTCCCAGTTTTTTTTTATTGAAATTCGGTATCGAAAAGTGTGTTGTCACAGCAAGCTCAACACATGGTTTGACTCCACAAAATCTGCAATGGCACATCTGAATTTTGTGCAATCTCTTTAGCCATTCGCCTGTGTATGACAAGAAAATGATGTTTTTTTTTTTTTCTAACAGACTCACTAAGCGCTCGTTCAAGTCTCTATTACGATACTGGCCGAAATGAACAAAAAGGAACAGGTCTTGTCAGGATACAAGAAAACAAACTAGCTGACAAGGCTGCGAAAAGCGCACTAGCGCTCCCCCCACCAAAGATTTACAGTTATCGATCTAGCCCCACTACAGAAAAAAAAAAAAAAAATTAAAAATATTAGACTTTTTCGGGGGAGGGGTTCGTTAAAGTTGATCCAAAAAATACAATTTAAAAAATAAGATATTTTTTTAATTATTTGTCAACATTTCGGCTTACGTTGTAAGGGTTTTTGAAATACAATGTCATAAAAATAAAATTTACATTATTATTAGATAAAACTGACATAATTAAATGTAATGTGATATCAAAAGCATGTAGAATATGTATGTTTAATTCACACCTACCTATCATGAAGGCGAAAGGGGACGTCTTATCACAAGGATCCCATTTTCATGACTGAGAGTAAGGGTTTGGAACTTGTGAGAGATTTTTAAGATGGGCAACGCGGGTGGTGGAAGGGTGGGGGGTAACAGGCGGTAAGTACAAAGGGTGAGCGGCTTGCAGGCATCAAAGGGGGCAACGTTTTCAAAACGTTAAATATGTTTGAATAAATTGAAGAAACATGTTCTATGTCAGTTCTGTCCTTAACTGGATTTTGTTGAAAGTTAATGAGAACGGTTTCAGATAAAACGGTGACGACCTGAGTAAGTGCGCTTGGGGTGGAGATAGAACCATTGGTGCTACGGATAATAAGGGTGTCGAGGAAGTTAAGTTGATAGTCGGACTCTATTTCAATGGTAAATGTGAGACAAGGGTGGTATGAGTTAAATGCAGTAAGGATCTGTGGGATTTATTCTGGATTGAGAATGAGAAAGAGGTTGTAAACATTTTCTAAGGAAGAAAATGCCGTTATGAAAGGGAGGAAAGATAGAGTCTAGGAGGGCTTTAAGGGTGATGTTTGAAATGTCGGGAGCAAGGTTATTTCCCATAGCCAGACCGTTAATCTGGTTGTAGTATTTACCTTGGTATAGGAGGTACCCTGAAGTACAACCTAGGGAAAGGGACTCGAGGTATGTAGACCGGGATAGAGTAGTGTGGTCTTGGATTGTATTCCCATGTTTATCCACAATTTGAAAGGCTTTATTAATAGGTCTGTCGGGGAAGAGAAATTCGGCGCCAAAGGAGCAAATATTGTAACCATAGGGATAAGTAGAGATTCAAGTTGTGTTTTTACGTCAAATGAGATTTTTTATGTCATATGTGTTTTGTCGGCTAAGTATCTGTAAGGATGGAAGGAGAAATTTACTAAGTTTAGATGCGGGAGAGTTTATATTGGAGACAATGGGGCGGAGGGGATTATCTGGTTTTTGGATTTTAGGAAGGCCGTAACATCTAGGTGCTTGAGAATTGTATGAGATGAGTTGATAGTATTTATATTTATCAATGTGTGTTGTGTCACGTAGTATTTTAATCTGTTTTAATCCTTCACCAATATACCTATTGATAAAGCCTGGTTCAATACCTTTGGGATAAAATCTGTAATTACCTTGGTAAAAACCAGACGTATAACAAAGGGAAAGGGACTCGAGGTATGTAGACCGGAATAGTGTAGTGTGGTCTTGGATTGTAGTAATTGCTTATCCTGAATTTGAAAGGCTTTATCAATAGGTAGTAGTTATACTCTACCTTTTTTCCTCGTATTGCCCCCTTGATGCAGGTCGCTCTCTCTTTGTACTTACCGCCTGTTACCCCCCACCTGCCTTGTCTACCTTAAAAATCTCTCACAAGTTTCAAACCCTATCTCTCAGTCATAAAAATAGGATCCTACTGACACGACGTCCCCTCTCGCCTTCATGATAGGTAGGTGTGGTGAATTAAATTTTTATTTAAAAGGAGAGTTTTTTGACCGCAGCATTATTATTAGATGATTTTAGTTGGGGTTCGGTCAAGGTAGATCCAAAACAAAATACAAATTTAAAAAAAGTTATTTTTTAAAAGATTAACTGCCAACGTTTCGGCTTACATTGTAAGCCATCTTCAGGGCTGCCTATCAAGAAGACGAGAGAGGACGTCCTGTCCCTAAGTTCACATTTCCATGACTCTCTAGTCTTCATGATAGGCAGCCCTGAAGATGGCTTACAATGTAAGCCGAAACGTTGGCAGATAATTATTTTTTTTAAACTACTACTTTGAACGAATCCAACAAACAATATCTAATAATAATATCTATGGTCAAAAAACTTTCCATTAAAAAAAAAATTAAATAGTTCGCAATTTATACGGGAAGAAAGTCCACTTCTACGCTGAAGGTTATCAAAATTCTGTTAAAATTCTTCGACTTGAGAGAAGGGAAAAGAATATCTGGCCTATACATTGGTCACACTCGGATCATTTACGGATATCTTAAAACAAAAGAAAATCCTTTCCAATGCGCCTTAAAAAAAAAAAAAAAAACATACATTTTCACAATATTCTCAATTCATAACTCTCCTTGCAAACCATAAAGTCCTCCAAATATAGCTAATGCTCATTGGACAATCAATCCGCTTTAAATAAAGTATTAACGTATATTAAAGATTTGCTTTTTTTTAAAATCAAGTATTAAGATATTTTCATAAATTAATTCAAGTAAATTTGAGGGAAACGAGGGTATCAGGGATGGACCTCAGTCCCATCTATCTAATTTGGCCTAAAAAGTGTTGAAGGCCAGGCACTACCAAGCATTCTCTTGCATTCAAGGCAGCCCAATGTAAGGCTAAACGACTTGGACTGGCGGGCACCCTGGCCTGTCTCCGGTGTTGGAGAGGGGTCCCGGGGTTGGTGACATTACTTCTCTACATTAATTTTACACCCTAACAGAGAAAAAAAAATATGCTGATAATAGTTATCAGTTAGGAATAAAATCTGGTTATAGTAATTATCTTGGCAATTTAATTTAAATTATTTTTAAGTGATTTGGCAGTGAGGCTCTTTAAAACTACAAATAACAAAAGCAAGAGCAATTTCGTTCTTTTGCTAAAGCTTTCCTGCTTGTCCTTGGTTCTGAACACCAGTCTTGCGGGTGGTGGCTTGAGGGTAGCATCCCTGCTGGTATCTTTGCTGGAGTACACTTAGGACAGCGAGTAAAGGGAAAGTGAAAAATACACACTATTTGTAAAGATTATATTTATATGTTTTAAATATAATTATAGGCTTTGAGAATGCATTCCTTTCATTGCTCAGACGAATACTAATTATGACTAAAAGTTATATTTTTAGATATAATCTTATATAGAATCGTACAAACCATTCATGGGGTTAACATTTGTTCAAAATGATATTAGGATTAATCAATAAACTAATATGGAATTTTAACAGAATTATTTAATAAAATGTCAGTTTTAGAATTTTCATAAATATTATAAACCAAATAAATACATTATATGTCGATAAGATTTTATTTATTTGATCCTTGCCTTGGTATGAAAATATTTTAATTGTTTTACTAGTAGTATGTACCCATATTCTTAAAAAAATAATTTTTCTGATTCAATAATAGACTTTAACTAATTTATATATGAAGGCGAAAGGGGACGTCTTATCACAAGGATCCCATTTTCATGACTGAGAGTAAGGGTTTGGAACTTGTGAGAGATTTTTAAGATGGGCAACGCGGGTGGTGGAAGGGTGGGGGGTAACAGGCGGTAAGTACAAAGGGTGAGCGGCTTGCAGGCATCAAAGGGGGCAACGTTTTCAAAACGTTAAATATGTTTGAATAAATTGAAGAAACATGTTCTATGTCAGTTCTGTCCTTAACTGGATTTTGTTGAAAGTTAATGAGAACGGTTTCAGATAAAACGGTGACGACCTGAGTAAGTGCGCTTGGGGTGGAGATAGAACCATTGGTGCTACGGATAATAAGGGTGTCGAGGAAGTTAAGTTGATAGTCGGACTCTATTTCAATGGTAAATGTGAGACAAGGGTGGTATGAGTTAAATGCAGTAAGGATCTGTGGGATTTATTCTGGATTGAGAATGAGAAAGAGGTTGTAAACATTTTCTAAGGAAGAAAATGCCGTTATGAAAGGGAGGAAAGATAGAGTCTAGGAGGGCTTTAAGGGTGATGTTTGAAATGTCGGGAGCAAGGTTATTTCCCATAGCCAGACCGTTAATCTGGTTGTAGTATTTACCTTGGTATAGGAGGTACCCTGAAGTACAACCTAGGGAAAGGGACTCGAGGTATGTAGACCGGGATAGAGTAGTGTGGTCTTGGATTGTATTCCCATGTTTATCCACAATTTGAAAGGCTTTATTAATAGGTCTGTCGGGGAAGAGAAATTCGGCGCCAAAGGAGCAAATATTGTAACCATAGGGATAAGTAGAGATTCAAGTTGTGTTTTTACGTCAAATGAGATTTTTTATGTCATATGTGTTTTGTCGGCTAAGTATCTGTAAGGATGGAAGGAGAAATTTACTAAGTTTAGATGCGGGAGAGTTTATATTGGAGACAATGGGGCGGAGGGGATTATCTGGTTTTTGGATTTTAGGAAGGCCGTAACATCTAGGTGCTTGAGAATTGTATGAGATGAGTTGATAGTATTTATATTTATCAATGTGTGTTGTGTCACGTAGTATTTTAATCTGTTTTAATCCTTCACCAATATACCTATTGATAAAGCCTGGTTCAATACCTTTGGGATAAAATCTGTAATTACCTTGGTAAAAACCAGACGTATAACAAAGGGAAAGGGACTCGAGGTATGTAGACCGGAATAGTGTAGTGTGGTCTTGGATTGTAGTAATTGCTTATCCTGAATTTGAAAGGCTTTATCAATAGGTAGTAGTTATACTCTACCTTTTTTCCTCGTATTGCCCCCTTGATGCAGGTCGCTCTCTCTTTGTACTTACCGCCTGTTACCCCCCACCTGCCTTGTCTACCTTAAAAATCTCTCACAAGTTTCAAACCCTATCTCTCAGTCATAAAAATAGGATCCTACTGACACGACGTCCCCTCTCGCCTTCATGATAGGTAGGTGTGGTGAATTAAATTTTTATTTAAAAGGAGAGTTTTTTGACCGCAGCATTATTATTAGATGATTTTAGTTGGGGTTCGGTCAAGGTAGATCCAAAACAAAATACAAATTTAAAAAAAGTTATTTTTTAAAAGATTAACTGCCAACGTTTCGGCTTACATTGTAAGCCATCTTCAGGGCTGCCTATCAAGAAGACGAGAGAGGACGTCCTGTCCCTAAGTTCACATTTCCATGACTCTCTAGTCTTCATGATAGGCAGCCCTGAAGATGGCTTACAATGTAAGCCGAAACGTTGGCAGATAATTATTTTTTTTAAACTACTACTTTGAACGAATCCAACAAACAATATCTAATAATAATATCTATGGTCAAAAAACTTTCCATTAAAAAAAAAATTAAATAGTTCGCAATTTATACGGGAAGAAAGTCCACTTCTACGCTGAAGGTTATCAAAATTCTGTTAAAATTCTTCGACTTGAGAGAAGGGAAAAGAATATCTGGCCTATACATTGGTCACACTCGGATCATTTACGGATATCTTAAAACAAAAGAAAATCCTTTCCAATGCGCCTTAAAAAAAAAAAAAAAAAAT
>KZ807243.1:117102-134410 GCA_000696205.2 Oncopeltus fasciatus
ATTTTAAACATCCATAGCTCACAATAAAAGCATTCCCTGAACAGGATTTGAAACCCGTGGCGTCAGGATTGCAGAACCCCAACGCATCCCCTAAGCTAACCTGGCGCACACATGTCAGTATGAATATACTCTGATAAACACATTCAAGTTTATGTTCTATTCCACTTCATCAATAAGCCTCTCTTAAAAAAGTACAACAGATATTTTTAGCGGTCTTATATGTTCTGATATAGTGTTTAATTTTATTTAAACTTAATCAATCAAATCTAACGTGATTAGAAGAATGAGGATAAAATTATTAAGAAAATACTGTAAAAGGCACAATATGGATTGGGGTGTCGAATAACGTAGTCATACTTATTGTGCTTCACATTTCTTCTCTCCTAGTTTTTCACCGTATCTATTACGATTATCCCAAAAAGAGATTATTTTTCCCATGTCTATATTTTATTTGGTTGAATCAATCCTTCTGCTGTAAAATGATTAAAAAGTGCGAATTACTTAATATCAAACAAAAAAAAATTTTTTTAAATTCTATTTCCTCTCATTAACTGTTTAAAATTTACGTGGGGTAAAAATCCACAACCAAATAAAATATTTATAAATTACTTAATATCATATTTTTCCTTTGAACTAACCGTTCAATTTGAGTATGAACCAGGCATCTCTGGCTCAGAAGTCTAGCTCCTTAACCTCTGGTCATCTCTTTTAATGCTCTAAGACCATCCTTCATAAGGAAAACTTTTTAAAAGGACTTTAAAAAAAATTTCAACCGGTCTTACAAAGAGCAGTTCAAAATATGGCCCATTCAAATATATATACACATATACATACACACACACACACACACACACACATGCATACACTATATTTTCAGCTTTTCCAATTTAGGATTGAAGATCTGTTGAAATTTTTCAAAAGTCGTGCCATCATAACAATATGAATAACTTGATTTCCCAACAGTAAATCAGTTAAAAAACATAAACCAGAACAGAGAATACCACAAATTGAAACAAGATAAGTAAGAGTTATAATGAGATTCTTCAATCATTATAATATATTAAAATAACCTTTAAATAATAAACACAGAGAACAGAGATGATAAATAAATAAAAAATTATGTCACAGCATAAGTGCGTGTGTGAATATTCATGCATGCATACTAGCACTGGTGGTTGTATGTAATTCAACTCATATATTTAAACTCACGGCAGGTGGGTGGTTCATCAGTTCCATCATCACAGTCTGGGGATGAGTCGCAGTACCAGTGCTTAAGGATGCACTTGCCTGAGTCACATCTAAACTGATCTTGGCTACAAGTACCTGCAAGTATAGAAGACGATAAATTGTTTTCAGATCTTTGGATATAAGAGCAGAATGCAATCTCCTTGCATAAAATAAACCATCACTAACTGGTATCACAAGTTTGGGAGTGTTGCTTTTAGTTTTAAGTCTGGTAAATATCAGGAACATGCCATCAAGAATAAATTTGTCCCTATACATACTGATAAGTATATTTTAGACAGATTGTGTTAGTTAAATCCTTCACAATCCTTCATAATCCAATCCTTCACTTATATTATATGAAGGATTGAAGGATTATGAAGGATTGATTGATAAGAAATCTCTGGATTAGTTGATCGAGCTGGCATGGCCAAGATACGCTGCCAAATCAGATGTCAACAAAGGCATACAGCGAATAGTTCGCAGAAATTAAGGTTGAAACCTGATGTTAAACCTAAATATTGTAAGCCTACCAAGTCAATTTAAAGAAATCGCCGTCATTTAATCACACATATCCTATTTTGAGTAGGATTTATCAGTACATTCAAGAGGATTGGCCTAATACCGGCGAAGAAGACACCAAAGATTTCTTCTGAAGGAAATCAGAATTGAATGTTGGAATCCGAATGGAAGGAATGAATAAATTGAAGGAAAGTTCATATTTCTGGTGCCCGAGTATCGAATATAGACATCAAAATAATGGTAAAAAAAAAGCAAGGGTTTGTATGTCATACCAGGGATACTCCACTTAAGGTAGAGCCAAATGAATGGCCAGGAACAAGAGTCCCTTATGAGTGTAAAGATTTTGACTTCATAGGCCCATTTCAAGGTAGGACATACTTCATCACAGATGCATATTTGAAGTGACCTGAGGTGTTACTGATGAAGAAGAAATATTGGATCAGTTAAAGAGTTGCTTTTCTCGTTATGGCCTCCATAAAACAATTGTGACCGACAAGGGACCCCAATTTAAACCCTCAATTTTCATTGTTTTGTTGTTTTTTTTTGTTTTTTTTTTATTGCCTTAAAATATAAATCCACACCGATACAACGTATTACCATCAGCAGATGGTGTGAATTAAAAATAATAATAAAAAATTAGCATGCGCGATGTGCATGTGAGAGAAGGCTCGGGTGAGCATGGCGTAATGGTGACCTTAAAAAAAATATGTGTCAGGTGTGGGGTTCGAACCCACGCTCCCATCGGGAACCAGAGCTTAAATCTGGCGCCTTAGACCGCTCGGCCAACCTGACTTGTTTATGCAAGAAAAACAATTTTATTTATATACATGTTAAGATTTATTTTTATAGGAGTAGTTTTTATTTATTAAACTATTATCTGGAACACTATGTAACCATAGTCTTTGTAACCCACGCTTACTAACGGTTGATAAATTTAAAACTATATAATTATAATTCATTATTAGTTTTATAGTATTTATTATTATTAAGTCATGCTCGAATTGTTCAATTTCGAGGAAAATATGTTAATAATCACGAAGTGTGACTAGACTCGTAACACTTCTAACGTATTCTGTTTCTATTCTGTCATAACTATGAATCCACCATCCTTTATTTTTTATTGTTTATTATAACATTCATTCATAAAATATAAAATTACGTAAAAGTATTTTTAGGCACAAAAATTGACTTGCTCCTGAGGTTGTAGCATTTTAATTTAATATCCATAAGAAACAAAATTAAAAGAGACAAATAAATAGCCAGGTTTTGCGGCAAATGTGACAAATATATTAAAATAGTTATTAACGTAAATTTCAACTGTATTAACTATTTTTCAAAAGTAAATTAAAAAATATTTAACAGTAAAAAAAAAAAAGATTGTGTCAGGTGTGGGGTTCGAACCCACGCTCCCATCGGGAACCAGAGCTTAAATCTGGCGCCCTCCTGCTATCCGGGCCGGTGCACTTATCAGTTGTGCTACCACGCACCACAACTAGTACGCGCTAGATATCTCATTAAATTCCCTCTACACTAGCGANGGTTATTTTATCTTCAGTTGGCTCTACTCCTTTCACTTCTCTCACTCCAAATTAATTCAAAAACAGGGAGAATGCAGTGATTGGTCAGAAAAATCGAGGTGGACCCTTCAACTATTTTATTTGTATTTAAATTCTTCGTCCTTTAGTTTTTATAAAATTCTTAGCAAAGGCTCTTAATAGTGATGATATTCAAGAATGTAACTTACAACGGTTGCTAGAGTACTAAATATCGATTTTAGAACCCTAGCAGCCATGATTTAGAACAAGCAATTCGTGGCTCTCTCCCTTCGTTGAGAAAAGTGAAAGTTTTTAACTATCCTTGTCCTTCTTTTCTTTTCTAACTGGTAATTAACAATTTCTTTTTTTTTTTTTTGTAATTTTATTTTTTCCGGTTGCAACATTAAGTTTACTTTGTAACGTCAAATTTTATTTTTGAAGTTAGCTAAGCGCCATGGTGTTTCCACTGACTCATTACACTGCTACTTCTACTTCTTTCCAGTTTTCTAAAATTATTTTTCTCACTCCACGTCCGAAAATCTTACTGTTATCCATTTAGATTATTTGATTCCAATTTTATTTACATACAAAAGATTATATAATTTTGTTTTCTTGTAACTTTTGCAATCGGTAGAAAACTGAATTTAAGTAACTTAGATATTTTAGAATATTATTCGAATTATTGGTGAGCCAAAGAGCGTGTTTATAAATTTGTTGCGGTTTTTTTTTTTTTCGTGATAATTTTATATTTTGAATATAAATTGTGGCCCTCTTAAGAAGAAAGGGGTGTATTAATGATCTTCTAAATAATAGAAGATTTAATAAGAAGTGAAGAAAATGCATAAAAACTTAATACCACGAAATATTAATGACTTTTTAGCTCCTTAGCTTAAATAATTTGTATAGTTATAGTATCATTATATTTGTATTTCTATAGTACATAAATGAATTCATTTAATTAATTACAAGCAACACAGAGTTGGATGTGATTCGTAAGTCGGCAGAGTTAACTTGTTTGCGTTTTAGTGCAAGTTATTGGCCTTTCCTTTCTGGCTTTAGTATGAATTAATAAATTCAAATAAATTCATGTTGGCATCTTTGAAGCCTCATGCGACATCTAGGAGACGATAGGCGAAGGGCGAGTCGGGGAGGGGGCAGTGGGTCAAGCCCACTACGAGAGCTTCTTACCCCCCGGCGTCTCCTTGGAGACCAGCCCTTCTCAGCTGTTGGGGCTATCTCTACCCCCCGGACGTCGTAGTGGAGGAGGTAGAGGGGGAAGGGTTCTCTCACGTCAATGGGGCCACCTTGACCCTGGTCGGGAGCCAACGGCCAGCCCCTTATCAATGGACCTCTTGACAGCGGGACACCTCCCACTGATCTAATCTCCCCACTCGACACCTCGTAATCTCCAATGCCAGCTGTCTCTTGATCAGAAGTTTGAGGAGGGACAACAAGTAATAAAATGGCTGATCGAATTCATCTGACCTGAAGCAGCTTGATATCTGTCTAAAACAAAATGACTGCAAAAGATCTACCTCATAGTAATGTTTCTTAAAAATATCTATATGCTTGAGAAAATTTAAAAAATAAGGCCACAATTAACCAAACCGAAAGAATTATAGTAATCAAAAAAAGACCCAATATATAACTACTCAATGGAGTTTAGCTACTCCATAAAAAAAAATTGTAACTCATAAGCTGTACAAATTACACTGCAAAGTACAATTTCATACTTATACTAAAAATTAAACTGACAGGTTACCCCAGTACTAATGTTAAAACAATTTTTCATGAAGCCTCATGTGCTCCGGAGTTGAATGTTCTGATATCACTTCGAACGATCTATTTATGCGTATCATGCTGTACAATGTGTTTATTAGCGATTCCGATAGAGCGCGCGGCAATGCACTTCCATAATATACTTGCACGCCACTTTATCACTTATTGATACTGACGGAAAGACGTGTGCTGTAGCCCCTTAATGATAAATTAACCTTTAACTATTTTATTATTTGCTCTAGTGGTTGAAATAATAAGACCAACCACTAATTAATGGTCTCACGGCAGATCAATAAATTACAATATTTGCTGATTTCCATATAGCATTGAAGCAGATAAGATCCTTTCTCTTTGGTGGAATTTAATGTGGAAAGAGCTCTGAACGCTTCTTTTTTTTATTTTATTTATTTTTTTTTTAAAACAAAGTAAGGGTGGACGAAGAAAATTGTAGTAAGTGAATTTTCTAATTATTTTTCTAACTTGTTCCGCCATTTATTTTTACCAGTTTGCCTTTCAGTCAGTCCTTTTTGATTCGTTTGAACTTTCAGTAAACGCCCCTATATTTACATTTTTCTGAAGAATCAAGCTATTTACAAAATAATTATTTCAATGTTGAAAGTCAAGATTCAAGAGTTCAGAAAATAATAGTGACTGCTATGCCGTTATAATATTTTCTACTTAATTAGTGTAAGTAACACTCTTAAAGTTAACCCTCAAGCGGAAGCACCAGTTTTACGGTTTATTGGTATAATTTCTATAAATATTCAAATTTGGATCTAGCTTAAATTCATTCTTTCACTTAATACCATACCAGAAAAACCGATTTACATACAATTATATTTTTATTTAATATTTCGAAACAAATTAGTTTAAAATACAGTTCTGGCTATCTCCTTAACATAGTGAAGAACGTGCTATCATATCCTATTTCATACGAAAGAGACAGTCAAGTGTATTTTTAAGGCCAGAAAAGGTTTCTATCGATTTTATCATATATGTTCTTGCTGTTGGGCGTAATAATCTAAGGGTTGATCGCCCCTAAACCCGATCCTACCTACTCAAGCAATAGTTATACTGAAGGGCGTAATAATCTAAGGGTTGATCGCCCCTAAACCCGATCCTACCTACCTGTTCTTGTTGTTTAAATGTCCCAAAAACTTATACTTGAGCACCATAAAGAACTTCTTTTTGAAGAATATCATAATTTAATTGAACTAAAATGAAATACCAATTAATAATGTAAACCATAATATTTGCAAAGAATATAAAACGATACTTGAATGTTGAATGGATTAAACTTGAAGCAGCTCACGAACCTCGATTAATCCGATTTCGTACTTAATCTAACAATATTTTTTAGTATTTTTTTACCCTCTTTTATAACTAATGCGATTTAAATCAATTGAAAAATAAAAAAAACTCTGGAAAAAGCAATCAAACGTACACACAGAAACAATTCAATTTAGGTGAAAGGTCCGGGTAGAGTGCGAATCCCATAATCCGTTTCTCTGTATGGCCCTTTGGTGGAACATTGATTCCAACGGCCATATCCTGAATAAATGAATGGATTGATTAGACAGACGTCGTCCAAGTACAGTTTGGAGTTTATTCATACTTTTTTTTTTCAGAGGATTCTGATTAGATTATCAGATAAAAACTGTAGAGTAATATAAACAAAAGATTTGGCCTTCTACCTATGTTACAATTGAGAGGGCACCTCCCGACTAAGTGTACTACTTGGCAAACTAAGAAGTGGTAGAATTCGGTAATCACTGAGAGAAATAATCCACGATCACTATGACAGATCTTACGATGAACACCTATCCTCCTACCCCACCATTATCTCTAGCTTACTACACTCGATCTCTGCGTCAGAGCAGAGGATGGACACATCCTTACATCGAACTAGTTAGGCAGATAATGGAATGGATAACCTTAATTATACAGATTCTATTATTTTTTGAAACTAGGTATCAAAGAAATAAAGCAAATTTTAAAGCCCAGAGATCTTTAAGAATTTAATTCTTTAAATACCATTTTTTTTCTTTGCGTTTGAAACAAAGTAAATACTAATAAATAAGAAAAACGCTGCAGATTATTCCACAAAAGTTTATTACCCTGCTAATATATCATTAAAATCTATTATGATCAGCATTTACTGAAAATATTTCAAAAATTATTGTAAGGATATGAATTTTCCATTGGGTCACAGATTGTGGAAATTTATGTATTTATTATTAGATAATTTTAGTTGGGGTTCGGTCAAGGTAGATCCAAAAAAATACAAATTAAAAAAAAAAAAGTGTATTTCTTTAAAAGATTATCTGCCAACGTTTCGGCTTACATTGTAAGCCATCTTCAGGGCTACCTATCAAAAGACAAGAGAGGACGTCCTGTCCCTAAAGTCACATTTCCATGACTGAACCACGACTAAAATCATCTAATAATAATATCTACGGTCAAAAAGATCTCCATTTATTTATTTTTATTTATTCCATATAGGACCCAAAATTGGAAAACAGTTTTTAAAAATACTCAATTTGCAACACATTCACCATCGAAATTCGCTAATTGTCACACCCATACATTGTTAAGGCATCACGAAAAAAATTCCTTATGACTCCAAACCATACAATTCAATTTGTAAAAATACTAAGCCCTTAACATACTTTTCTCAAAATGTGATCATAGACACACCTCTTTTATCATAAGGGGGTCACAATTGATATCTAAATAGGAACATAACATGAAAAAAAAAAAAAAAAAAAAAACTTGCAACACATTTGTCAAAACAAACTTGCTCTTTAGCTCACCCAATGCGGCATATTACCTCCTATTACTAAATTCGTTATTATGCAATTTAAAAAAAATCTAAACCAACAAAACATTTTTCAAAGAAATTTGCAAAATAAATTCTATGTAATTATATATTTTCTAATGAAACATTTTATAATACTCCACATATTACTCAACAAAATGTTTACATTGATACCTCTTCATTTACCATAGGAAGATCATAAAAAAATTTCCATATAAAATTGAATAGGTAGTTGAGGTTCGGCCAAAAGTTTGATGAAAATGCGGTTATCTATTAACAAAATTGCAGAGTCATAAGAAGAGATAAGGAAAACCACTGAATATAGAATAGCCATTAATAAATATAAATAAATAAATAAAGCAGATACAAATTGCCAAGAAAATATGTATTAACAAGTTTATGAAAGTGCATTAGAATATTGAGAATTTGAAATGTTTAAGTCACTTACCTATGATGAAGCCAAGATAGAAGCTGTCAAAATGAAACCCATTTTAACCAGTATTGCTATGACATAGGGATGGATATTGAGGGAAAGTACATAAATAACGAAGAATGGTAGGGATTTTATAGGGAAGACGGCGAGGATCAAAGGGATAGCAGTAAGCCAAAGCAGAATATAGGCGTAATGATTAAGGATAAGCAGCATAAGAGTACAGGAACAGATAGAAACATATAATGTATTACAGGGCCTATACATATCCGAAACCGAATATATTTACACCAACAAATATAAATAAATAAAGTGTGGATTCCTTGAGAAAATCTGATGTAAATGAGATGAGTATCATGTCGGCTGTACAGCATATCTTGACAGCAGTTGGAATGAGAAGTAAAACACAGATTTTTAAATGTTTCACGCTGTTGAATGCTTGTCACATAGCTATGGTCCAAGAGATAACACTTGAAATGGTGACAAAGATAGAATATTAAAGCCTCTTCTTAGTAAAACATCATCACTTCTTATCACTATCAAATTTGGCAAATTCCCCTCCAGAATTATACCCCTTGTCATGTAGGTAACATGACCAGACTTTTGTATGTCCATCTTTAATGAAACGAGGAAATCTTAAAAGTATGATACTTTGGAAATTTAATGCTTAATATGTTTTAAAAGTCTGACACACAGAAGTCGCGATGACTTCTGTGTGTCAGACTTTTAAAACATATTAAGCATTAAATTTCCAAAGTACCATTATTATAATATTAGTAATTAAATAATTTCAAAGAATGTTGTGTTATGTTTTGTTTCATCATATAAATATTGTTAATGAGCCACAAATATGATTATAGCTAACCTTTATCCTAGAAGTTGCCTATTTTTCCAGTAATGTTGTATATCGATCAATCTACTTTTCTTTTTTATATCTCTCTATCCTTCTTTCTCTTCCAACCTCTTTCTCCCGGGACTGAAAATTGCAATTGATGGTTTGGCATTCAGCCCCGGGGGGGAGAGGGGAGAAAAGAGGTGACCTTTACGAAATGCCAAACATTTTAATAGCCCCAGGAACATTATAATCCTACCTGGATATTTGATTAAGGTCTTTTCTCTTTATTTCTCACACACCAAGAAGGCAGAAACATATATTCACATATGCTCGTAGGCATACGCACTCTCGCGCGCGATCATTCGCGCACCTATGCCTACAATATTGATGCGTGACACACGACGAAATACATTCAAAGAAATATTTTATTTGGTTGTGGTATTTTATCCCACGTAAATTTTAAACGATTAAATGCAAGGGAATAGAATAAAATGATTTGGTACTTACAAGTAAACGATTAATATAAATATTATAAGTTATTGCTATAATTATTTACCATATTTTAGGATTATTTTGTAACTTATGGATACTACAGTTACTCAGAAGTGACATGAGGAAATTTAGGAGAGGTTAGTGAGAAAGGCAGGTCATTGATTCAAGGTTAGTGCCTCTCAGTCCGCCACTTCACTGAGTCTGCAGGAGCCACGCCTTTTCCGAAAGCAAACATGAGAGATTCTAAAAGGTTATTTTCACTACCAATGAATATAGAATTATCATACCTTCTATTATCCGTCTTCATTGGTTTCTGCAAACCATCCTCCGTTGGCGAGCGCTTTCGGACATTGTCCATCTTCTTGGCCGAATACATGTGGTATATTTGTATATACTAACCCAGTTGAATACAGACAGAGACAGTGACCACATGTATTCGGCCAAGAAGATGGACAATGTCCGAAAGCTCTCGCCAACGGAGGATGGTTTGCAGAAACCAATTAAGACAGATAATAGAAGGTATAATAGTGAGGGATTCCTCCGAAGGCGTAATGAACACAATCTCGTACAGGTGAGGTGAGATTGGTCAGTCCCCTGGCCGACTGGAAAACTGTCAGGACCTTTTCCGGGCCTGATGGCGTGGATCCCAGGCGATCTGTGGAGACAGGTTTACAGGGTACACCACGTGCACACCGTAAACCAGTCCAGGGGACAGAACATCTGGAGCAAACGAATTTTCTACCTCCACGGACAGGGAATGGGCTGTCTATGGGCCTATGGGCTGAAGAGACGAGAGGTCGCCTGCAGATGTTTTACAGCTAAGAGACAGAAAGGCTCGTATATCATCTATTTAGTGGGGTTCCTCACCTCAAGCAGGAAAAGAAACAAACAGAGTGGAAATAATGTTATCCTTATAAGAACTGACACTTGTTGGTCTGACTGTCTGACCTTTTTTTTTCCCCCTGAGAGAATTTATCTTAGCAAGTTATTATTAGCACATGTCTCTACTGGATCGTTTTAAATTGTACTTTAAAGCAGAGATGTTTGGACACATACAGACATGCTAGCCAAATATGAAAAAAAAAGTTTTGGTTAATGTGAATCCTTAAAGATATACTTATTACATGTTTTTTGTTGGGGTTCGGTCAAGGTAAATCCAAAAAAAAAAAAAACAATTTAAAAAATGTGTATTTTTTATAATTATTAGCCCAATATGATTTTTTTAAATACACATTTTTTTAAATTGTATTTTTTGGATCTACCTTTACCCCAATATAAAACATCTAATAATAATATTTACGGAAAAAAAAACAACTCTCCACATAAAGATATACATTATTTTGTGAGGTTCTACATAGCGGGTTCCTATTTTATGAACTTCTACTTAATAGGAGCTCTCCAGATTATTTTTTATATAAGTTTTTTTTATAGAGAATCTAAAATAAAACAATAAGAAACAGTAAAATTTCTTTAAACAATTAATGAGAGGGAATAGAATAAAAAAATCGATCTTTCCCAGCCAGGACTCGAACCTGGATCTCCTGCCATCCGGGCCGGTATTATAAACCATTACACCACCGGGACGAGCTAGATATCTTATTAAATTCCCACCACAATAGCGAGAGTCTAACCCACGAGAAAGACGAATACATCGTCTTATACTGGAAGGAGCTGACATTGTCAAGCTATTTGTCGCCTGTCGTAATTTACTTTTTAATTTTTCTTTATAAATATTTATTTGGTTGTGGTTGATTATTCCAAGTAAATTTTAAACAATTAATGAGAGAGAATAGAATAAAATCGTTCGTCACTCATTATTGAACAGTCATTGTTCAATGTATTGAACAATACATTGTAATGTATAATTATATTATTGCACCGAACTACGTTGTGCTTTGGAGAAACTCTGACATAATCTTAGACGTAATAAATATATTTTAGAAAGATATATGGGACTTCGATAACCGTTCCATTGTACATAAATAGAAGTAATAGAAACAAAATGTGATCTGAGTGACCTAGTTTGAGTCGAGCTTACATATCCATTTACCATTTGCTTTGCTTACGCCATGGCTAAAAGTCAAGGATAAAGTTTGCTAAATTGTGAACTAGAATTTTGAAAGTGAACAATCACGTTGAATAAGGTTACCAATTTATTTTGATATTTTATTTCATTAACATTATTATCAATGATACCGTTTAGACCCAAATTAAAAAAAAAAAAAAAAATGTTACTTCAGTACAACTTTTTGAATCTATTGGCCCCTTTTGATAGAAAGTAATACTGAATCTGAAAAAAAAAATCATATGGACACACCTCTGTAATTATTATTCGAAAAAAAAAAATTCTATTTCAATCGTACAGAGAGCTAGAAAAAAAAATCTCTACCTCAGCCGGGGATCGAACCCTGGTCACACATCATTCATCATGATTTAAAAAAATGTTCTGATCTATTATTTTAGTAATTCCTTATTATTAATTAATTAATTCCTATTAACACCTCACCTTAGTCAGTCACAAACTTGTAACTGAAAATGATTTTATCGTTTATCTGAAATTGACTTTTAGTAATTATTTTCATTATACCTATGATCTTATAATGTTAGCAAACATATTGATCTTTTAGTTTATAAGAAATTAAACCACTATTATGGTAATTACAATTTTATAATGCATTTTATTCTACATTAGGCGCATTATGTGTTTGTTTGTGTGTCAAATTACATTCCAAATAGTAAACTAGTTAATTTTCTCGTTTTGAAATCCTTATTTATAATAACTTGATTGATTATAGTGGGTTTGTAACTCTTGAAATTCCGTAAAAAAGGTAATAAACTTCAAACACTTGGTTATATTGTGCACTTGCCAGTCCATCATAATCAATCACACATTTTACTTAAACTTTAAAAAATTTTTGATAACACTTTCTGGAGCAAACTTTGAAAGCTTGCAGTTATTATGATTCAAATTATATGTGTATGTGTGTGTGTGTCCTTTAATTATTTCACAATAATTTAATTTTATTCTTAATTGCACTATATTCTATCCCGAGGNCTCACTCTTTATTAGTTGCATTGAATATAAAAAACAAAAAAATAACAAAATTTGAAAATACTTGATTAATTTGACTAAATACATCAAATTTGGCAAATCTTCAAACACCAATTAAAAATAATTAAATATTGTATACAAATAATAAATAGCAAATACAGTTTTTCGCTGATTTTCAAAATTAAAAATTAATTTCAGAATTGCAGTTTTTTTGTTTTTTTTTGTGAAACTGATTATATCACGTAATAAAAAATTAAAGCATAGATAAGTATCAATAGAAAGCTGTTCCAGAGAGAATATTTTTTTATTAATATTAAACATAAAAAGTTGAGTTTATAATGGTTTAATTCACTTTTTAGTTAAGTTTAGAGCTTTTATTCAATTATATCTTGTTAATTTGATCCGGCCTATTTATTGGGACTCCTAGATCCTGTAAACAATACTGGATTTTAATTTTGATGATTATATGTATATTAAATTTACTAGTTTTATAGTATCACAACTACAAATCACTAAGCACAAACATAGGGCTAGGGCATGAGCGCTTGTTAAAATATGTGTGTGTATGTGTGTGTTTGTACATATATATATATATATATATATACAAACAATAGAGAATACTGTAATGGTAGATAGCTAACATAGGAGGTTAAGTTGTACGCTATCTATCATAGCCTGTAAACGTCTAGAAAGAAATGAAATATTTCCTCAACAAGGTCTTGTTTCTTGAAAGACAACCGTTAGAGAGCTATCTTGCCCATAAGAAATCCTTGACAAAGCACGATAATATAATAATATTTGGAAAAAGAAAAATGACTGGATCCCCTCGTGAAAGGTCAGGAAGGTTGGGGTGGTTGCAACACGAAAGAGTGGTTGCGAAATGCGCATATTAAATAGCTGTGTATATGAGCGATCATACGTTCCCCTAGGAAATGACACGAAACCCCCAGGGCAACTGTTTCAACATCTCCCACTTTCCTCATTTATAAAAAAATTGATTTTCCCATTCTTATTTTACTTCATGAAATAGAGCTGTTACACATAAATTTACGAGAGAAGAGTTTTTTGACCCTAGATATTATTATTAGATGATTTTAGTTGGGGTTCGGTCAAGGTAGATCCAAAAAAATACAAATTAAAAAAAAAGTGTATTTTTTTAATAAAGGTTTATCTGCCAACGTTTCGGCTTATATAGTAAGCCATCTTCAGGGATGTAGATATACAATGTCATGAGAATACAATAATATTTGACAATATTATAATACAGAATTACCATAATGTAATGTGATATCAAAAGTATGAATGTAGAAAGGTATGTAAGAGAATTTTTAAAAACATGCAGACAACAACTTATTAAAAAAATAATTGAATAACATTAAAACGGAAATTTACTACACCTGCCTATGATGAAGACGAGAGAGGACGTCCTGTCCTTAAGTTCACATTTCCATGACTGAAGAATATAATTTTTCAGGGAAACAACGTGGGAGGCGAAAGGGTGGGGGGAGAAGGTAAGAGGCGGAAGGTACAAAGGTAAAGCGGCCTGTTTAAAAAGGGGGAAATAAAAAGGTCAAAGGAAAAAAGGGAGGGTATTATTGGGAATAGGTAACTTTGGATCTGGGATAAATGTTTGACAGGTTTATTGAGAAGGAGGGCTAATGGTTTGTAGAATGTTGAAAATGTTTGAATAAGTTGAATAAATTTGTCCGATGTCCGTTCTGTCGTTAACTGGATAGTGTTGTAAATTAATGTGAACGGAAACCGTACTTTCTTACTTTTGATATCACATTACATTATGGTAATTCTGTATTACAATATTGTCAATTATTATTGTATTCTCATAACATTGTATTTCTACAGCCCTGAAGATATCTTACAATGTAAGCCGAAACGTTGGCAGATAATATTTTGAAAAAACACACTTTTTTTTAATTTGTATTTTTTTGGATCTACCTTGACCGAACCCCAATTTAAATCATCTAAATAATAAATTTACAAGAATTCGCACCAGATATTAACGAAAGTCTACCAGCAGTTCAATGAATTTCCAAGGGCCTTAGTGGCAGGTAAAACCTCTAAATAAAATTTTAAGATTTTAGTTCACGGAAAGAATTAACTAGCAATTTTGAGGTGCTTTTAAAATGTAATAATGAAAATTTTAATAGAATGACCCCAAACCCAATGGATCCACTTACTAACCAGACTATAGGTTAATAACAAATTTGTTCCCATTTGCATTACAAATGTTGTATGAATTTTATAAGTTGTATATTATTTTTCCCAGTATGATTTTTATTTTTTTCATATTTTCTTATAAACAATTTTCTGAAATGTTCCTTTTGGATTTCACATAGAAGAGTTAACTCGCGGGCATCACCGACGACTACTCATACTGCACCGCTGCAACCACCTAAAACATTGGGACTTCGATCCAGCAACGGCACTGACCTCGCCTGTACCAGGACATTTTATTCTATTTTTTTTTTTTTTTTTGTTTTTCTTCAACTTAGTTACTTATCATTTTTTTTGTGTGTAAGAAAGTTTTTGGCCGGAATAAAGTATTTTTCTTCTTCTGAAATGTTTTCAAAACTTTCTCATATCTCGAAATTTTTCAATGAAAAGTTTAGGGAATAATATTTGTTATATTTGAGGAACAAATTGGTTGTTAAAAACATTTTTAGAACTTAATAGATGTAAATTTAAATATTTCAACAATTATTTCATAAATATGTCTATGAAAAAATGTAATTAGGAATATATTTGATATAAAAGTGAGTAGTGGGAGTCCTCGCCTCTTAACTTTTATTCCATTAAAATGGGATTTAAAAAAAAAAATTTTAATGAGAAACTTCATTTTTCATTCAACCAAAAATACAGAAAAGTTGTTAAATTCGCAGCTTATTGGTGGCATAGCTTTTATGTAATATTTGTGGAATGCACATCTAGTTGTTATTTCACCCCTAAAATATTTCTTATATAAGGGGAGATTAAGAAACTTATCGATATTTGATAAATATTGCTTCCGATACTATTAAAAAATATTTCTCTGCAATTTTTAGAGAAATGCTTATTGAGGATTGAAGGACTTTACCTCGAAAATTAGATATAAATAACATGTTTAATTACTTATAATGGCCACAGCAAAATTTGTTAATTGAAGGAAAAGAACAAAGTAAACTAAATTCAGAGATAATAGGAGTACCCTTATATAAGTATGTAATAATAATTTATCACTAAGCAAATAGTAATAAGTTGTCGGATAGCATGGAATATACAAGTCACAGTAAAATACATATATTTACAGATCAAAATCTGGTCAAAACCAATTATAAAAGAAAATCAGATATTAAGAAAAAATAAAGTAATATTTTCATGAGGCTGATTTTCTCCATTTGTGAAGATATTTTGATTAGGAAATAGGTAAAGAATAATTTTGCTCTTAACATAATGAAAAATATCATATTTGCGTTCAAATCAGTTCATTCACTAACATAACCAGCCCAATTCACACACATTCATTCATTCCACAAGCTAACGTTATTTCTTCACAAACGAAAGAACAAGCAGTCGGATTGCAAACTGTAGAGATTTATTCTGGATGGAGATGCTGAAAAAGATGGGATTTAATTATGGTGAGAAGAGTATGAAAAATGTTTGGCGTTAGGAAATTCAAGAGGGAATTCAAAAAGTCCGAGTCACAAGTTAGCAAAGAGGCGAAAGACTGCAGTTGTTCAATGAGTTCAATGTGGTTGTTAAAGTCTAGCCTGATAGGGATGAACTGTAAGGTGAATGTAAATAGTTCATATATGTATGAAGGAGCAAGATTGTGAAGAGTAGTGTTGGGGAAGGAACTATGGAAATAATGAATGAATAAGTAGAAAATAGAATATGTGTACAACGGTTATCTGGGGATTCCTAGTCGAGAAGAAGACATAGGTACCTTAAACTTCAGACTGAAATGGAGTAAAGCTGCGATACCATGATACTCTGGGTGGTAGTAATAATCTAAGGGTTGATCACCCCTAAACCCGATCCTACCTACCATGATACACAACACGACAATAATCGAAGTATTGTTATTCTCATTGAAATTGGAAGGATGATAGCCGATGACTTCTTCAGAATACTCTCTAGACCTTCTTCAGAATTCTAACGGAAGTCGGAAGACGCCTGGGTTGCGTCCTGGAGTAAAATTCTCCTGGAGGAAGAGGGAAGGAGGCGTGCCGGCTCCCCGGGAGCTGAGACGTGGGGAGCTCTGGCAGGGGGATCGATCTGCCCTTCCGAGCCCTGCTTAAGACTCACCGGGTCCACACGGTCAGCCCTTCCAGGTTAGTAGGGACTCTGCTGGTGACATATATCTCTGCGGAGGACATTGTACCACATTACCTCCGCATGGAAGGTACGGACTGTCTTGTACGAACTGTGAAAGGGAAGCAAACCGAAAGGGACAATAAGGGGAAAGATAGGGTTTCTTAAGATATGCTGGCTTAACAGGAGAGAAGCTAAAATCTTTTAAATTAAATTATTAAATATATTTCTTAATATATATTATCTATTATCGTAAGTGTTGCAAAACTCATCTAAAGACTTCACAGACATATACATATATATAGACAGCGAC
>KZ807243.1:147248-158211 GCA_000696205.2 Oncopeltus fasciatus
CCTCTTCTAATAATTTTCGTGGATATATATATATTTAATACAAACTCTTCCTTCGTATATTACCTATATATTGTTATTTATTTAGACTACATTTTGTAACATAGAGCAAACTCTTGATCCTTATTTATTTTTGATGGGAGTAACACAATGAGAATCCTTAATTAAAATCAGTGGTCTAATGTTAAATAAGCTAACTATTGAAGGAAGTTTGTGTCAAAATGATAGTTAAAGAGTTTTGCGAAGCCTTGGACACGATGTTAGGCAAGCTAGAGAGCATAAGCCTTTTATAGAAATTTTAAGAATAGAAAATGAGGCCCTAAAAATAGGAATATAAAAGTTAAAAGGGAAGGAAACAAACTTATAAACATGGAAATGTGATCTTACCGAAACAGGGCCATGATTGTACACATTAAATTAATTAAAAATTGAACTTCTTTATAAAAAAAATCGACAAGATATTTTTATAAATAGAGCAAAACCTCTCAGAATATTTACAAAAGAAGGTATTTGCCCCAAGTAGCACACATCCCCTAAGACCAAGGTGTTTCCAGAATGTCAAAAATTTAAATTGGCTTTATTATACTTATCTGAGGGCTTTCAGCAATCAGATAAGAAACACAAGAAATCAAATAAAGGAGAATCAAAAGAGATCTGTAACAAATATGTGAGTAAAATATGAAGACCTGTTAACAGGTCACATCATCAAACATAACTCACAACATCTAAGTCACGAATTAAATTAAAACTTTGAATTTTAATCTTATTTTTCAGGATTTTCAAAAAAGTGATTGGTGATTCTAACAGTAAGAGTACAACTCGGTACATCAATTTTATGTTACAATATGGTATGTGCGGTTTGAAGAGGAAAGTAAAAGTTATTTCATGTTTTAAATTTATTAGGCGCCTTTTTTTTCTTTTTTTTTTTTAATGTTCAAGATGAGAGATCTTATTTAAAATACTTCTTTAAGTGTTTCTAATTAAAATGCCAACGTATAGAAAAAGAAACTCGTTAATCAGAGAGTTTTAATGGGCATTAAAATAAACTTTATTCATTAAACAATATTATCTTTTAATTAATAATTTTCAAATAATACATATCAAAAGCATTAATGAAAACTTTCTTATAATTCTCCTTTATATGAGCTAAATTAAGATTTTTATTAAATTTTAGCTGATTCGTTGGAATTTTCAAAATATACTAACATATTTATTTTATTTTAATTGGTGATGAAAATGCAAGGATCGATGAGTGACAAATTTTTAAGTAAACATGATTCCTCTTGGATATAAAAAGATTCAATAGGAAATGATCTAAGAAAGATATTTTTACTCCTATTAGACATTAATCCCAGGACCATGTTTCTAGTGACATAAAAATATAATTAAAGCTCAGCTAAAGTCCTTGTATAATTTATATAACTTAGTGACATACCTGGAGTAAATAAAAATATTTTGGGCATTGAAGGAATGTATAATTTACAAATTTAAAATAGCTTCCCACCCCGATTCTTGAACTATTTCTAAAAACCTACAAAATCATCTCAAACAATGGTGTGGCAAATGGAGAATAAAAATAAATGAAGCAAAATCCGTTCAGGTAAAAATGCATTCCAATTGCGGAAAAAGTCTTTCCTGAAAATGTGAAATTTTAGAAATGTTGTACATCTTTCAAATTCCGTCCATTACCTGGTATTCCATCTTAAATCATGACTCACATGGATCGAAAATACTAAAATTAAAAGGCAATAACTCAATCGACAATAAGGACTCCTATACAAACATGAATTGAAACTTCAATCACTCAACAGTAAACAAACTGAAACTCTACGACCAATGTGGACACACGTTCAATCTGGGACAGTCTTGGCAGCGCTTTCCGACATCAAAATAATCTAACCCTTTCAATCCAAAACCCTCAGATTGATCGTCAATGCTCCCTAAAACGTATCCGATTCCTCCGTTCAACACAATTATATTTATTCTTCATTTTCAAATGATTTTTAATCAATTTAATATTATATCAAATATTAAGTGATTAACATATTAACTCTGATTGAATCCTCTACCTTGGGTTCCATCTTGAGTCACGACAACTTAAGCGAACATACACGAATATACAGCGAAAAGAACTCGATTGACACTACGGACTCTTATACAGACTTTTGAGTAGGCGTTCACATTGCTACGACCTATCTTGACATAGTCATAGAAATCTGGAATGCTTCTAAACCACCCAGTAAAGTCCTCTCATTCCAAGGTTCTAAGAACAATTGCATATGCTCCATATCATATCCAACTCCATCAAGATTTTTTCTCTTTGTCCAAGAACTCATCTCTACTTGCTTCGCACTCTTCCATAGCAAGCCCATTTTACCCGAATCCTTATGCCCTATCCCTGTCGTTGGACTCCGATCCTTACATCCTCTTTGATGACTAAAACGAAAACGGCCTCGCGGCCTCTTGGGCCTTGTCGCATCCTTGTAATGGATCCTTCTACCTGCAAAGTGAATTTAATAATAATAAATTTATTTGTTTTTGTATGTATATATATACGTATTTATTTACTATGCCATCAAATTGCAAATTATTTCATAATAATAAGGAGGCAATGAATAAAGATTGTTAAAAAAAGAAGAAGAAGAAGAATATCCTTATATGTATATCGAGGGATCGTGCATTACCAAGTTGAACTAGTGACATCTGGTTCATAGTATGCTTATTGGTTTGTCGACAGGACTAGTCTAGAGAATGTTCGTGCATGAACTTCAGAACTCATTTTTTTTTTCTACCTGAACAAACTCTGATGTCTGATTCGGCAGTTTTGTTCTCTCCATTCCTTCTCCTGCAGAAGAATAGTGTACCCGTCGATGTCCATACCCCCAATATTTGGCCATTTCATGTCTGAAAGGCTTCTATGATAATGGCATATATTTTACAAAATCTTTGGCTTATATTCTGTTGGGTTTTATTGAAATTGGAATATTGCAACCAGTACAGTAGAAATATTTTAATGATTCTTGGCTTTATATGTAAAACTTTCTAGATACAACTCTATTAGTCAGAGGTCACACAACAAAGAACCCATCTACTCTTGCATTTACTGCTATATCCTAAGCTCCGGTGTATATAAGAAGATGTACGCTTGAAACAACATACACTCAAATTAAATGCTCTCATTTTTAGCATTCAGCACGAATCCCTCATTAAAAGACAATGTGCCGACATTATTTCATTCTTCTCATTGATTAGAAATTTGACGGGGATTTATTGTTGGGAAGAGTGAGGAAGAAGGTTTAGATCCGGCACGGAAAGCCGTGAAAGATCTTTAAGTTCTAATACGATTAGCAAGAGCCCAGGAACCCACTTGGTTGTTGTTTTTGATTTTCGCTGATCTATTTTGCGCTGCCCAGGGACTTGCCGGGAATATGCTTTTGCCTTGAGGGAAAATTTGAGTGGGAGAGGGGAGGGTGATGGGTGGTGGGGGAAGTATAAGGCGTGGCGCCCTCTCTCGAGTTGGGATGTTATTGACTTCTCTATCTCCACTCACCCTGTTTAACTCAAACCCCCTTCGCAGTCTTCGCCTTTCACATAAGCTCTGCCCTCTCCACGCCCACCCGCTGAAAACTGCCATACACCCTCAATATGTCCATGACCTGGGGCACAGTTAAAAAAATTAAGGGCTTTTTTTTTTTTTTTGTTAAACGTTCAGTATCTTTCTTTACATAAAGTTAGATACAAATTTGAATTACACCAATTAAATTTAACTAAAAACTAAGTGAATTCACAAGTTCACAAGCTTTACCAAATATTACACTTAAATATCAATACACTTAAATCATAAATAATAAATTCATTATTATCTTAATAACATATATCAAGAAATGTCTTAATTGAAATCGCTCATGCAAAAAAATTGTATCATTTAGTGAATATATCTTTAAGTACGGTTTTCAAGAGGTTATATCACTCAATGAATTTGAGGTTTACCCGTACACCTAGGTTTAAAAATAAAAAAATAATGATGCTTGAAGTCAATTAAGAAAAAAAAAAATTGAACAATCGTCTTTGACACGCACCAAGGTCTAATATATTCCACCTAGAAACATGAACTACCTCAAGGATTGATTACCTGAACTGCCTTTATTACGTCATCACAGACTTCCTTATGTTCCAAGTCCAAAATACAAATAAAAATGTTGCTTTTATTATAATCGTATATTATAATAATTTTAGAGTAAACGGTAATTAACTTGCTTTAAAAGTTACGAAAAAACAATATAATGTTTACATTGTGTAACATTTTTTTTATTTATACATGAAAAATGCATATTTAAGAAGGGTTCATTCAATAATACATAACTTAAAATTGTAACTAAGATGATTTTAGTTGGGGTTCGGTCGAGGTAGATCCAAAAAAACACAAATAAAAAATGTATTTTTTTAATGAAGGATTATCTGCCAACGTTTCGGCTTACATTGTAAGCCATCTTCAGGGCTGTAGAAATACAATGTCATGAGAATACAGTAATATTTGAAATTAGTATAATAGAGAATTATAGTATAATGTGATATCAAGAGTATGAAAGTAGAAAACTGTGTAAGACAATTAAAAGTTTATGAAAACAATATTGAAAAAAGAACCAATTTGAAAAAAACATGCAAACCAACAACTAATTGACAAGAAACAATTGAAATATCATTAAAGCAGTAATTTGCCACACCTACCTATCATGAAGATGAGAGAGGACGTCCTGTCCCTAAGTTCACATTTCCATGACTGAACATTATGAATTTGTTTTGAGTTATGAAGTAGAAAGGGTAGTGGGGGTAGCAGGTACAAGGCAGGCGGAAGGTGTAAATGGAAAGCGGCCTGTTGCAAGAGAAGGGCAATAAAAGGACAAAGGAAAAAAAGGGGAGGGTATTATTGGGAATAAGTGACTTTGGAACTGAGAAAAATGTTTTGACAGGTTTATTGAGACGGAGGGTTGTTGGTTTTTAAAATGTTAAAAATGTTAGAATAAGTTGAGGAAATTTGTTCTATGTCTGTTCTGTCGTTAACTGGATAGTGTTGTAAGTTGATGTGAACGGTTTCAGACAAAAGACGTTTGTGTTGGTAGGGTTCAGTGGAAAGAATGGTTAAGCTGTCGAAGTCAAATGTGTGTGCTTCATGAAAAACATGTTTGGTGAGGGCAGTTTTTATTAGTTTATTGTAATTTCAAATATTACTGTATTCTCATGACATTGTATTTCTACAGCCCTGAAGATGTCTTACAATGTAAGCCGAAACGTTGGCAGATAATCCTTCATTAAAAAAATACATTTTTTATTTGTGTTTTTTTGGATCTACCTCGACCGAACCCCAACTAAAATCATCTTAGAATAATATCTACGGTCAACAAACTCTCTCTTTAAAATTGTAACTTCCATTTGGCCACCAAACAACATTTCCTTCTGTGTCATTCTATTCATTAATTATTTATTTATTTATTTATGAAGCTACTGCGCGTCGAACTTATTTATTTTATTTGTTTTCTGCATATTTAAAATGTTTGATATTATTTTATAAAATCTAACATCACCAATTCAAACATTAATAAATATTTTTTCAGTAATTAATTTTAATGTTAAATTGCTAGATTGTTTTGCATAGTAAAACTTCAGATTATATCTATGCAATTTTTCGTGAGACATTTAAAGAGTAAATATACGCAGGGAATTTTTTTGATGAGATGAAAAAAATAAAGGGACAGATATCAATTATTGACGAGATTTATCTTCATTCTTTTGTATGTATATATATACGTATTTATTTACTATGCCATCAAATTGCAAATTATTTCTTACGTTTAATATTTTAGAAAAAATAAAATGATAATTGAAGTACTGAAGAACAGATTATAAATGATGAATTCAATTGAAGTTACATAGTGTATCAGAATTTTGTGATACCAGTGGTAATAATACCAATTGGTATAGAATAATAGTCAAAACTATTTNATTTGTAAAAGCACAAACAAGAAAGAAATTAAAATCTCATGACTGAGTAAAGAAAGATGTTTCATTCTTTACGTTCAAGAAAATAAGGAAATAAATTTAAAAATTACTTCCGCATGATACTTCCTTTCACCATTTATTCAGGCCAAGGGAGGAAAAAGTGTTGAATTTATGGGTGATTGTTTATTAGTACAAGATTTTTCATTTCTGAAAGAATCCCAGAGTTATTTTTCATAAAAGGTAAAATATTAGGGGCATAAATATCCAAGGATGTACATTATCGATAGACATAAATCTTAAACGAAAAAAAGGGAAAAAAAAAAATTAAAAGAAACGAAAAGAAAAAAAAAACTGTGTCGGCTCAACTGGGATGCTTTCTCTTCAGTCAGCTGTGAAGAGAATGAATGTTTACCACGAAGGAAGGTTGATATATCTTCGATATTATTGTTCCCATCAGGGTGACTTATTGTTTTTTCAGAGTTCTGGATGTGATGCCGGCTATTTTATTATTTATTGAGAGGACTGTTTCACTAATGTATAACTCCCCTGCACTTTGCTAGAATAAATGTTTCATCTGTAGCAATGTTGTGCAATAACAACAATTACTATCATGTTTAAAGTACTGTAAACAAGAAGAAACTCACTTGAATTTACATGTTTAATCAATTAAGCAATAACAAGAAATTTCATATATTTAATTATATAAACATCCTGATTTTTCAGGCAGAAGAACATGTCATGACTAGTTCCTTAACTAAACCAGTGACTTTAAATTATTGATCATCAAAGTGAATATAATGGTATATAGTAAAATTTAGTTTGTTAACATTAGATGTGACTACCGCTTAGTATTAAAAATATGTATTTTCTTATAAGTTCTTTTTAAAAAAAAGGAATTTACAATTTCTTACTGCATAATATAATAAAAAAATATAAATAATACGTCAAATAATCAATATTTTTATTGTAAAAGATAAACTTCACTTACCACATTTCATCACTAAGGAGTTGACAGACCTGAGATTCTGTGTCAGGAATGCCAAAAGTGGTTTTATTAGCTGACCCAAGAAAGGTGATAATTCTGCCTCAAAAACTCCTCTTCTAATAATTTTCGTGGATTCTGAAATTACGCCAAAGAAAGCAGTGGATCCGCTCTTCGGGCAGGCCATCCTGGCGGTAGAGCTCAAGGTTGAACTGCACTTCTGATCCACGGATACCATACCCACCCTATTTTACCTTCGACTCCCTCAGATTCTTCTCAATTCCTACATCTACTTCTCCTATTTCAGTGCTATCCTTTAAATAAGCCAATTACCACAGCTCAATTTTTAATTTTTCTACAATGTAAAACACTTGCAATGGGGCTCGAGAACGACCAACTCTCGTGGCTGTGTTCTACACTGCGTAGTTTTCATCTGAAATCCTCTCTACGATTAGGCTTTCTCACGTGAACCACCTTCCTGATATCCTAGACTTCTTATATACAAATAATTCCTCTTCCCCATTTGCCACTCGCAGAATCCATAAGAGTCATACCTTCTACCCTATTGCTTTGAGGATATGGTTTCTATGCCTCTTCTGACAAACGTTTACTCATGAATTACGTTTTTCAGATCAGATCTGTGCATTCGATCGAGTCTGGCGCAGAGATATTTTTTTAAACTTAAATCCTAGTAATACTTATATAGTAATACTTACCCAATCCCAAAGTCATACTTATGTATATGTTCCTTGGAGTACGGCAAGACTGGATTAGTCCTATTACTACCAAGTGAAAGAGGGAGTTCCGCAAGTTACCTTGGGCCTATCCTATACTTACTATGCACTACTGACATCCCTTCCCTCACCAGTATCTCCTAGATCTATTTTTGCAGACGATATGATGCAATCATCTTATCATCGCAATTTCAAAACTGCTTTCAAAAACATAAAAACATACAAATCTTGAAAATTTCCAGCGATGTAAAATATGTGGTAGATGTAAAATTAAAATTAATGAAATAAAATAAATGAAAGTACATTTTCAATTGCGTAAAATTTCCTGAGGGACTAAAATTCAAAAGCACTCCCCTCATCACTCTCACACTCTGTTTGCTGCTTTGGGATCCATCTTGACTCCGGATTCACTCGAGGCGAGCATACTAGAATTAAAAAACAAGAACATTACCAATGACCGGGACTCCTATTCAAGCTAATGAAGCTACACTAAACTTACAATAGATAATAACCCGATACTGTGATAGACTTTACTGCGACGAATCTGGACTTACGGTGTGGGATACCGCCAACACATCCAATATCCTAAGATTCCAATCCTTTAAATCCAAAATTCTCAAAAAAATCGCAAAAGCTCCCTATTATATGACCAACTCTTCTCTTCACCATGACTTCAATATCTCTGCAGGCTATGAACTGCATAACACCATGAACAGTTTATACCACACCTCTATTTTCTACAATTAACTACTGTACCACACAGCTCCAACTTAATCCCAACAACCTTCCCAGCCGACTCAAACGAAGAACGCCACGGTACCTCCTGAGATCATAAATTCTATTTAACTTGAGATCAATAATTATGATGATTAAGAAAAAATGATTTGATATAGTTCACTTGGGTTGTTTATTATTATTAATTAGAGCAAAGGTCATTTGAAGAAGGGCATTTAAAAGATTTAAGAAAGGAAGCTTTTCTGCGTCAAATAAGTACAATTATGAGGCATAATTTAGATTAAAATTTTTTTTATAAGTATGTATTTCTTCATTTTCTTTTGTAACGACGAAAGACTGATGTTTGGGTAATATCTCCCTACTATGGAGCCTGTGCATGACTAGCAGATGGACAATGCAGCAAGAACATTCAAAAATACTTCAATTTGAACCATATTTTACCAAAACAAAAAACATTTAACTCTGAAATGAAAATGCCTTAGAATTGAAAACGGTCGGAGAACATTTTACATGTTATGAACCATATTTTTTCAGCTATTTACTTTCATTTTAATGTTTTTTTTAAATATTTCTTTGTTTGATAAGAACTATTTTAGTAGCTTAAAGTTTATACTCATCTCATAGAAAATTTTAAAACTTGTAAAATGGGGTTTTTACCCACATACATGTTTAAATTGTTTCTTTATAGATTAATTGTAAAAACGTTTCTAAATATTTCATATTGGAGAATGGATAACAAATAAGACTGTTTATAATAACAATAATTTCAGCCTCTAGAAGTGAGGTTTGTTTGGATCCGACAAACTTCAGTTTAAGTCTACACAGGCAAATGGCTACAATCCTCTTAAAGTTCCGGGTACTCTTAGGTAACCAAAGGGATTGCCGGCTAGACATCAAAGTCTCAATGAGGCAGAGGGAAATATTGGAAATTGTCTAATTCCGGAAATTGCTTACCTGCCCAGCTCTCGGGTCACAACTAATCAGTCCCAGCCAATCGGCTTCTTACTAGTATGTCATGGATTCTCTAAAGGCTGACAAATCTTCTTTACTTATTAAATTTATTTTTAATAGCAATTCATCATTCTTCGTTATTTTTTTTTCTATTCCTGTTTAAATCATTTGGGATCATCTTACTTTTGAAGTCCTTAGATCCTCGCTCATGGTCGGTTTTGTTTTCCCTTACATGGACATGGCTCTCTCAGTCAAAGAAATGTCTTGCCGGATACTGTTCTTCGTTTTTAATTTATTTCACAAATGGCCCCGTGACCTTCTCATTGCCAACACTTCATAAAAAAAGAAATAATATGAAGAAAAAAAAAACAAAAACAACAAAAACAACCTGTGTATTGTAAATAGAGATTAAGGAGTTCTGCCATTGGGCAGCTTCTCCATCAAGTGAAGTACACGCTAAGTTCTTTCTTATTTTTCTGTATTTTTTTTTTGTTAAATATTTTTATTTTTATTATATNCAGTTGGTGAGAATTTCTAGCAATGATAACTCCACTATGTAACAGGAGGTAGGTTCGTCAATAGGCATCATTAGACCATAGTTGGTTAAATTAGCTCTTATAGTTCAAGAATATCAAATGAATTAAAGTAAATGCATAAATCATAGTGTGTTCCAAATTCAATAAAACCAATTTTTTTCATAATTCCTAATAGTTGATGCACCCTATTACGTCGCAAACTCCTGACTCCACAATAACCTTCAAATCCCCATTGTTAAAGACATCATTACAACCCGTTTTAATAAATTCCACTCTGGCCTTTCCATGCATCCCAATCCTTTAGCCCAAACTCTATCCAGTATGACCCATCCTGATAATCCACCACGTCACCTGAATAGGAAATGGCCCCGTGACCTTCTCATTGCCAACACTTCATAAAAAGAAATAATATGAAGAAAAAAAAAATTTATTATTTACTTAATTATCATTTTTTAATTAATTTTTACTGTGACTATTAACCAGCACATTACTATATACAAAATATGTAGAAAGTAATAAATAATAAAGTTGAAAAAAAAAAAAAATTATTTCACAAGATATTCACTGAAATGGTCTGTTCATCCCTATTGCGTTTATGACTGAATATATCACTAAATGTGCGAATCCTTTTTAGCCTCTTATTATATTCTAGTTTTATCCTAAACACATTTTGCTTCAAGTCAAGTAAGGCAGTATAAAATAAAACAAAAGCACTTTAACAACTCAATAATTTTGGGGTGATAAAAACGAAAATAACATTGAAAATTTTTATTAACTCTGGTTTTTGAGATATACAGCACTTAATCTTAAAGAGTAGTTATACTCTACGTGAAAAGTGAAAGTACAAAAAACAATATTGTTATGTTTCTTTTAGAATATTTTAAGTACAAAATTGATTAAAAAAAACATTATTCTTAGTGTTTTGACAAATAAAAGAGGTTTGTACCACCAAATTTCAATTAAGTCAATCCGATGTATTGTAAGATCGCTGTCGTTTAGCTTGTCTTTTATAAAACACTTCTGGAGCATCC
>KZ807243.1:166331-177060 GCA_000696205.2 Oncopeltus fasciatus
GTATCCTCCTGGGTATATATATATATAAGGTAGTCGCAATATCGGCTTTTTTTTATTTAAGTATTAAAAATAAGTAGTACTTTGCATTAATTATAGTTTTTAATATTCAGTTAATATTTTTGTAAAAACTAATATTGTGATAGTTGTAAAATAAAATCAAGAATTGAATATGTGTGTGTGTGTGTGTGTGTGTGTGTGTGTGTGTGTGTGTGGGTAGTTATTTATATGTTCATCAAAGCGTAGTAATCACTTAGTTGGAAGTTGAAAGGTAGCAGAAGACAGTAGTGTTACAGTAATTAGTTATAGTAGGAAACCGAAAAATGTATTTTTATATATTAAAAGCTAAAGATATTTATATGGAATAATCGGTATCGAAAACTAAATGAATGTGTCAAGTTCGGATTACTTAAGGGGTACAAAAATGTAACTAAACACCGAAAACCATCACACAAAAAAAGGAATAATCACAATTAAAATGACCCTGACTTCATTTATTATGAATCTACTTCGGCAAATAAATAAATATAATTCGGGAATCAAGTCATCTTTCTAATAATATAACTGTTTCTCCTTATTGAATGACTTCAGTTAGTAGATAGAAACTATAAGCTGTTCTCTGATTTGAGGATATATAATGAAGGTTTGTTCCACCAGTTGTTGTAATTAATGTTAACAGAGCTCTAGAAACGGATAGATACGGAGAGACAGAGACAGATGGGGAGAGGGTGTGAGGGAGAGAGAGAGAGAGTGAAAGGGAAGAGATAGTCAGGGGAGGATTGTATAATTGCCTGTTGGAACGCTCTACCATAAAATGACCATTGGAGGGACGAGGAGGGGAGGGGGTATCAAAGATAGATAGAGAGAGAGAGAGAGAGTGAGAGTGAGAGAGAGAGCTAGAGGACTGGAATACTGCCAACTGTTGATTAGTTATTGATTTCCTGAAATCTAATCATTAACGAGGCATACAAACAACTACGAAATTAGTAGGAGGGACAGGACATTCAATATTGGACTCGGTGTGTACCATGATAACAAGAGAGAGGACAAGAGAGAGGACCACGTGCTTATGCATGTGTGTGCTGTCTGTGTGTGGGGGAGAAGCAGAGAGACAGAGAAGAGAGAGAGAGAGAGAGAGAGGGAATGAGAGACCCCCCCCTCCACTCACCTGAAATTCGTCAATCTCCATCTCCCATTGCACATACAAGCGGAGCGAGTAAGTTGAACATCCAACAAAGGTACACGGCATTTTCGTGCTAGCCGTTTGGCTCTTGTTTAAGAATCATCATCCGACCATTAACCTGAGCATTTCTTATTCACCACCCATGCAGCACGTTGGGTAACTAAGCTAAGCTACGCTATTCTAAACATCAATGTCACTGGTAAGCTTATATTTCTCACTAGAAAATTGATCCGGGCCAGTCTCAAACCCTCAAAACCAGACTTAGATGTCTTGAACGGATCATCATCACTAAGTAGGGGCTCTAACCTGATGTTTATCTCTGAAAATATAATAAAAGTATCGAATAAACTTAACAAACTTGACCCTCAAATCGCCACTCACTAAGATTTCTAAAGATTTGCTTAAAGAAGCTTAAATACTGAATTTTATTATTATCTGCATAGGATCAATGAAAATATTAATTTTTTTTTCATATGTCGAGTTTAGTACCTATGCAAATATCTTGCAAGAAATCTGCTAAAAGTAGTGTTCTATACGATTATTTTGATCATTTGTCCGTTTTACAAATATTGAATAAGTTAAGTATTGGTTTAAATAATTCTAATTGATAAAACTGTTAAATTATCAGATACATAATTTCTATGCGCAACGCACTTGTGTGTTGCGGGTTAGCCTTCAGTTTTATGGTGAACTAAAGGTTACACTGGAAGAATGTTTAATTAGAACATTTTGTTAATAGAATTTGCCTATTTAAGAACCATTTACAAATCAGGACTAACCTGTATACCAAATTCATTAAAAAAAAGTACGCCTCCTTTTTTAATAAAAGCAGAAAAAAAAAACATTTTTTAAGTAAAAAAAAAAATTACGGAGTGTAGCCACTTTAATCCTTATTATTTCTTTTAATAAATCTCTTTCTCCATATATTCTGTCTTATTCTGGTTCTTGGAATCGACATGATGCATTTGATCTCGAACGTGGTATGAGTGCATGAAATGTTCATATTTCAATACTTTTAAAAGGATTTTTATCCCAGAACAGCTCTAGATACACAAGTTAATAAAACTCTGGAGGCGTATCTAATTGTTGCGAATGACTTTTGCTATTTATCTTTCAGAAGTTTCTGCCCGATAAGCTCTGTAATGAAGCACAAAACAGTTATTCCCTCACCATAACTTAGCGATGAATTCAGGGTGATTAGTTATTTTATTTGTCATTTTGTTTTCATAAGATCAACTCTATGGCGTAAGCATTCAGCTAAGTGACGTGTACGTTGCTCTCAGGGCACAGCAAAAGTTCTTCTATTTTAGTTTTAACTCTGCGAAAGTCCTCTTCCAGAACGTGATTTAATTTCTAACCTCCCTTTTCTCTGTTAAAGGTGCTCCATTTATCATTAGCTTTTTAGCAGAACAATAATTACACACCATAATCTTTTTAATTACAATTTTAATTCTGATGATGAATTATATAAAAAAAATAGCAAGCCTAATGGAAGTATCATAACAATTGGTTTCTTAACCTATAAGTGCTTAGTGGTATTCATTTAAAGATTATATGAAGAGTGAGATCAACGAAATGTCCAGCTCAAATATATTAAACAGAATAATTATTTTTAATTATTGTAAAGGTCATGTGAAAGAAGAGGAAAATAGTTTATTTTGGACTAGAACATTCGTTTTCTACACAAAATATATAAAAGGAAAAATAACAAAGTTAAAGAAAAAAAAAAACTAGAATAAAATGTCTTGGTACAGGCGAGGTCACCGCCTTTGATGGACCGGATTATGAGAGTCGTCGGTGATGCCCGCGAGTTAACTCTTCTATGTGAAATCCAAAAACTTCACAATTCCCGATTCCCAGTGCAACACTTGGTTCCTAACCAACCATAGAACGTTGACAGCCAGTCGGAGAGTACTCTGTTTTGAAAAACTGAATTTCGTTAATGTGTCTACTACATGACCCATACTAGACGGGGCAGGAGTAAGTAAGTAGTGGGAGTGTACAAGTGACTTGTAGATAAGTGCTGTGACTTGTTTCAGTTTAGTAAATCGGTTTAGTAGTTAGTACAACATGTTAAGTCGAGTATATGCTTGTTGAAGTCTATTGTTTATGTGACATTTAAATAAAGTTAGTCTCGTGTCAAGGTGTAGTCTAAGAACCGCATCCCTTGGTCTTTAGGTGTACAAGGTACTGAGAGTCCATCGATTCGGACTTCAGGGATAGTTTCTTTGGAAGATCATATGGCATATAAATAATATCCACTTTTTGATATCAGATACGAATACACTGTTTGACCGGCGACATTACAGTCATTCAGTTAAATTTTTCTTGGCACAGTTTTAATTTAGGCCCCAGTAGGCTAGGCGAACTCTAACCCGCATAACGTTTACTTGGGAAAATCTGAGTGTATCAGACTCATTTAACCAAATTAATGTCTGATAAAAATGGCTGAACTAAAAACAAGACGAATGGCTCTGGTCGTTCAAGAAGGCTCAATGAGAATCTGTGAAAGAACGTTTTGCAGGGTTCGAGCACGGTGATTTTGCGGGGACAATAGAACGGTCCCATCATAAGCGGAAGGAGAAATCTGTCGAATCCACGTGGAAAATATTTTCTCAGTTGGAGTGACGCCCAGGTCGGTCAGAGTCCATTTTGTGTGTTTGTTGAGTCGTTCGTCCTGTGACAGTTGTTAAATCCTTTCAACTCACTTCGAAAGTAATGGGGCAGTTTTCTTCTATTTCTTTGGACGAAAGTGAGGCTTCAGTATTCATTACCGAGCAATTACGTCCACGGAGAATAAAAATATCACTACTCTTCCATGGAAACGATAGAACCTAATGAAAGGTCTGTCTATTTCTTTTTTCTTAAAATAATAATAATAGTCGTATTTTTTTCCTTTATTAATATATATATATAAGCAGGNATGAGAGTAGTAATTTTCTCATTAATATTTATGATTATGAATCTGTTATTATTTGTGTGCCATATTAATATAATCAATAACATGAATTGAACTAAAACGTATCTGCGAGGAAAAAACTTTAATATAAATTAAAATATTTTGCTAGTAGAGCACCTTAAATTTTAAGAATTTCTTCTAGAACTTTCGATATTTAAGCTTTTTATTATTTTTATTTTTACTAAAGAAATTTTCAATGAGCAAACAGTTATGAAGATAATTTTATAAAGTTACCTATTGATTTTTTTTGTTCTATGAAGGAGAATGTATCCAATTATGACGAGGCTTAAGACCATGAACTATGATTTACAAATAAACTTTATTTGGGCAAATCTTTCGAGATAATGCTATAAAAATGTTAATTCAGCAGTGATGAACATTTAAATTGCTTATAAAACACCAATCCTATAAGCTGCTGGAAATGGAAAAAAATGCGTTTAGTTCATAGAATACAGTAATTTTTTAACTGTGTAGTACAATATGTATTATTATTATTCTCTTGTACTTTTTAAATGCCCCACTATTTTAGAAAAAAATAATCAAAGTCTACGAGCAAATTCTTTAAAATATAAATATAATACAGAGCATTTATTTATAAAAATAAATTGTAAAATACAAAGCATTTCTCCCTACACCACTCCTCCCAATAAGCTTTAAATATCAGATTTTAAAATAAAAATAATCGAGTGAATATGTAGTACATATTATTGTGATTTAATTGTGTTATTAGTGGAGAAAGCAAACTTCGGGTTAGGAAAAGTTTTTCTAAGGGATTTTTTTTTTTTTTTTTTTTTGCCAGAAAGTTTGGAAATATAACGGAGAGAAGGGCTTGATTTGGGAAGTGGAAATTTGTTACCAAGTTTTTTTTATGGGGTGGGTGTAAGGAAACCATTAGAGACAAGGATATTTGTCACACGCATAATATTTTAATTAGATGATTTTAGTTGGGGTTCGGTCTAGGTAGATCCAAAAAAAAACAAATTTAAAAAAAGTGTATTTTTTTTTTTTAAAGATTATCTGCCAACGTTTCGGCTTGCATTGTAAACCATCTTCAGGGCTGTAGAAATACAATGTCATGAGAACACAATAATAATTTACTATACTATAAAATAAGTAATGTGATATCAAAAGTATGAATGAAGAAAGATATATAAGAGAATTTAAAAAACATGCAGACAAATACCTATATTGAAAAAAAAAAAATTAAAACAGTAATTTACTACACCTGCCTGTCATGAAGACGAGAGAGGACGTCCTGTCCCTATGTTCACATTTCCATGACTGAGTAAATATAATTTTTGAAAAAAGACACCGTGGGTGGTAGAAGGGGGGGGGGTAAGAGGCGGAAGGTACAAAGGGAAAGCGGCCTGTTGCAAGTGAGAGCAATAAAAAGGACAAAGGAAAAAATGAAGGGTATTATTGGGAATAAGTGACTTTGGAACTGGGAAAAATGTTTTGACAGGTTTATTGAGAAGGAGGGCTAATGGTTTTTAGAATGTTGAAAATGTTTGAATAAGTTAAAGAAATTTGTTCTATGTCTATGTATTTTTTAATAAAGGATTATCTGCCAACGTTTCGGCTTACATTGTAAGCCATCTTACATAAAGTCATGGCTTTAGTCATGGAAATGTGAACTTAGGGACAGGACGTCCTCTCTCATCTTCATGATAGCCCTGAAGATGAAAGCCGAAACGTTGGCAGATAATCTTTTAAAAAAATACACTCTTTTTTTAATTTGTATTTTTTTGGGGGGGGGATCTAACTTGACCGAATCCTGACTAGAATCATCTAATAATATTATCTACTATCAAAAAACTCTCCATTTGAGCTTAATATTATTGTTGTGGGATGGCTTGTAAGAAAGTGTGCCTAATCTGTAGATAAGATTTTAGGCACATTTATTTTCAAACTCATCACCAACAAATAAACCTGGGCAAAAAATCTTATCTATAAAATATTTTGCCCAGGCAGTCAGATACCTCTTCTCTAATGGTTTCCCTATGCATACCATTAAAAAACTTGTAAGCGAATTCTACATTTTCCACCCAAACCAAGCCCGCCCCCAAAATAATGACCTTACTTTTCATTCTCTCGTTTATATTCCAAAACTTTATGAAAAAATTATGAAATCCCTTAGAAAGACTTTCCCTAACCTGAAGCTTGCTATGCTAGGTAAGGATGTCCCAGAAGATTTCATTGCCATTTTAGTATGGAACAAAATACGAACCGTCGGATTCCTGTGCTGCATGCCGGAAAAACTTTAAACCGCCAGAGCAATAAGATTGTTATTGACTTCGTATTAACCTCGTATCAATAGATAGGAATCAAACAAACTAGCATTATCTCAGACTAGACTAGCCTATTGTTGATAGACGATAATGATAATAAAGATGTTCAATAACGAAGTGTACCGTTTGTAAAGAATCAATTAACCATCGATTTATTGATTTTTTTTGCATCGGAAAAAAATGTTACATATTTTCTCTGCACAAAAAATTATACATTATTTTATGTTATTCAAAAACCTTCTATTTAAGAGGAGACGTTTTAAAGAAAGTAGACATGTTATGGAAGAGAAAGATACTACAAATGTTGAAAGCTATTCAATGGCTCTTCAGAGATTCACTCTTTCCGTCGAGAAATACATTGGCATTGAGATGAATTGTATTGGCTTGGAATGTGTGTATTGGTCACCTCAGGAGATGGTCAGCTACTGCATTCAAGACCAGTTTCAGATCCAGAAGTGATATGACCGATGCATTAAGCAATCTGTTACTTATTCTCGACTTGTGAGTTAAATTCGCCAGATAACCGAAAAGTTGTCGAATCTTGATCCGGCCATTGGGTGCTGTAGTACCCTCCAACTGTAGTAAAATGAACATGTTGAGGAATATATTCTACCTTTGTATATTTTTATGAAGAAGGAAGACATTTTTACCTCGTAGACTCATAATGACGAAGAAGGCAATAATGACTAGGCAAAATCGTCGCGACGTATCCTGGTCGTCACCTTCTACCGTTACTTTAAGTCCATTATTCGTGTGTAGATGGTATTCTCGCTATATTTGGTAAAATATATCAAAAGCATTGGATGCACCTTGGTTATACGTATAATTGTAAAATTATATATATTTTTTTGATGCATTGTAGATTATGAAAGTCAAAAAAGATTTTGCAAGATTTCATTAGATTTTCAATCGGTGCGGCTAACATTTGTGATGAGTGAGGTTTTGAAAATTATGTTAAAACGAAACGAAAAATATGTTAAAACGAATGCTACGTTTTATTGACTGATGCCATCATAATCCATTCAAATCAGTTCGGCTTCAGGCGTAATCATTCTATTCTCCAGCAAGTATTTCACGTCGTAGACTACAATGCCTCTTCCCTCGTACTGCCCAGGTGTTTCTCAAGCATTCAATTGAGTCTGGCATGGTGGTCTTCAGTTTAAACTGAAATATATACATCTTAGTAAGACTTACCAAAGCCATAAGTCTTACTCATCTAATCATTTCTTTAGAGTTCGGCAAGGATCAGATTACTTCAATTTCTACCAAGTGGAAGCGGGAATTCCCCAAGGTAGTTTGCTAGGACCTTATCCTATTTATCCCGTACATTGCTGACATTCCTACCCATCCAAGTACCCTCTTAGGTCTTTTTGCAGATGACAAGGCTATCCTTTCTTTCAACCCCAATCCTATAACTGCTTCTAAAAATCTACTATAACATCTCGAAAATATAAAACAATGGTGTATAAAATCAATTAAGCAAATGGAGAATAAAATCAATTAAGCAAAATGTATTAAAAAAAGTAAAATTCCAATTGCGGAAAAAAAAAAACTTTCCAGTAATTGTGTAATTTATCAATGTTCCTTTACCGCATTCAAATTCCGTTCGTTTCCTGGGGTTTCACCTTGACTCACGAATAAACGGACAATAACTCAATCGACGAAAAAGACTTCCATACAGACTTATGAGTAAGAACTCAAATCTTACAATAAAACAAACTGATGCTCTACAAAACATTACCGTTTACGTTACCGTTTACATTACATCCCCAATCTGGGGAGCAGCCAAGCCTTCGAACCCTTAAGAATCCAGACTTTTATTCTAAAACCCTCAGAATAATTGAAAATGCTCCCTATTTCGTATCCAATTCCTCCCTTTACCACGATTTTAACATCCCTTTCGTTCAAGACCTTATTTACTCCCGCTTCACCCTTTTCCACAGTAAACTGCCATTCCATTCTAATCTATAGCTCAGACCATGTCTTCCAACTCCAATCCCTACAACCCTCTCCGTCAAACGAAGATGACCTCGTATCCTCCTGGGGATATAGTTTTTTTAATTAAATTAAGAATTTTGTCAGTCACCTGCTGATCTCAAGCGATTGTTTCTTTATTGTTATTCTATTAATTATATTTGTTCTTCATAGTAATCCAATTTAAAAAAAAGTTATATATTAAGAGAAGGCATTAAATAAATAAAAAGTTAAAAAATAAAAAAAAATACATTTTTTCGTTTAAAGGGCAATATAATAAGAAAAATATGTAAAGGTTATTGAGTAAAAGATTTATTAAACGCAAGACTGCCTTTTTATGACTGCGGATCCTGAAAAATAAAAATAAAATAAACAAAGGAAAAAAAAAATTAAAGCCGTCTAGTCAAGTTTGCTCATTGACACGCAGATTTATTTTAATGATATTGTTATCAATATCAATAAAACAATCAATATTGTTGATGATCGTGTTATATTTTCTTTTGTTACAATTATATACAAATCAGTTATTTATTTGTTCATATGTTGTTTTATCGAAATATAACAAATAAATAGCTGCAAGATTTTTATTATTATTATTTACTTATTGTTAGTCAATTACTTACCATCTAAAGGTATAACAATATAAACTTCTATTGGTGGATTTTATACATATAAAAAATAAATGGCAAAAAATAAGAAATAATAAGATATCAATAATTTATTCCAGTAAATCGAGACAACATCATTACGTATATTGATAAAAAAGATTCAAGTTATTAAACTTTTAAAAATTATAGTACCCAAAGAAATATATTCTCCCAAATTGATTGTAAACGTTTATATTTTTTTACATGGATAAAGAATATATATATATAAACCTAAGATTGATAGGTAGTAAGAATATAATAAATAATCTTACAGTATCTAGTTGTATGGGATAAGGTCCAGCTTCAATTAATTTATGAAGATTATTCTTGTTGAATAAAGCGGTCTCGAATTCATATTTCATATCTACGTAAATCTAAAATGCAATTAATGTTATTAACAAATTCTATTCAATGGGTTCAATGCTTTAATATTTATTGCATGAAAAGGGGGGGAGAGGAGATGAAGGAGCTATTCGAAGTGCTCGCCCTTTTGTGTGTGTGGCTGTGTGTGAGTACGTATGAGTCCGTGTCTTACCAGTACATTCCAGGCAAATGTACACACACGGAAACACACGCCGCCTGCTTACACGCCCCCACTCCCCCCGGCTGGCGGGGTGGGGGGCGGCTAGGTGGTGGGGGTTGGATTCCCGCCTCACTCCCTCCAGTGCCGCCGGCCAGTCCACGTGTCTCTTCTCCACTGTCTCAGATATTTCTCGAAGTGTAGTTACCGTCACGTCTAGTTCGCCTTTGACCAGCGCGCCCGATCGGCGCAAGGCACTGATTCTATCAGAGCCGAATTTTATATTTTTTTTTTACTTTTTAATTTTTTTTTTTTTTTTTATAATTTCGGTTTGCGGTTAGGAATCGGAGTTATATACCCTTTACTCATACTTAAAGTCATAAGTGAAACGACGGCATGGAGGCCACCTACTGTATTGGATCAGATATGGACGTGTGTAGGATGTTCGATCAGTACTTATACAAGGTATGAAATTATTACTTTTCTTTTCATATAGAAATATATGTTAAATTTTAGCCATATAAATTAGTTTATACATTTTTATTTACAAAACAATTCGTTATTTGACAGTTAAACGTGAATCTCTTCTTGACATTTAATATTTTACTGAGTTTACTATTTAACACTATTAAAGAAACAACATTTATTAAAATTTAAATAATAATGTCATCAAAGCTTAAATATTCTTCTATTTAGAGGGTTTACCGTTTACTTAAAATTTACATCACCATTTAAAAATATATTGATGAAATTGATACTTATTTACAAATTTTTCTTTAACCATATTTTCTCTTTTGAAGCAAAATATCCAAAACTAATGAAACTTGTCAAAATTATTTTATGTATATTTTTTTATGATCAATCAAAAAATCCCATTAGTTAAAGATGTCTTAATTTAAGGTGATTATTCATTAAAAGTCTTTTAATCAATATCGATTGATCAAATCTTAAATAATCGATTAATATTTCTCATAATTTTAGTTTCCGATCTTCTTTTTGTTTAGAAATTGAGGGGTTGAAGTTTTGAAAATTGGCGGGGGATGTACATTCCATGGTCCCAAGAGTCAGGTGCTTCCCGCTTTTTTCCACTCGAATCCCACCACTCTTCTGAATTCTCCTCAAGAACCTGTGTGTGCACTATACTGTGCATGGTTTTTTTTT
>KZ807243.1:181858-192525 GCA_000696205.2 Oncopeltus fasciatus
TTTTTTTTTTTTTTGGATCTACCTTGACCGAGCCCCAACTAAAATCATCTAATAATAATATCTACGGTCGAAAAAATCTCCTTTATAATATTCCCAAACCTTAATGAGAGAAATCAGACTTCCGTTTAATAGAATTTTGTTGAGTTTAGAAAAATATGAATGCTAGTAATAAATAGATTCTATTTTTAATAAAGGAACTAAAATCAAATTAAATTTAAACTTAATAACCTGGAGCATAAAATTTTCTACTTATTTATTATGTTTAGTTTTTATTATTAACAGCGTTACCTAAAGTTTAATTAAGAGAATGTAGCTGAAAGTCATGCTTCTATTTTATGAAAACAGTCACTACGTTTTATATACTCTAAGCACTTTCTTATCTATATTAGAGGTTATAAATTTTTTTTGTCTTTTAAAAGAAAATAAAGTGTATATAAATATAAAAATATTCTNTGAATTAATACAAATTACGAAATAAACCAGTGCTCTTTAAAGAGTATTTTTTTAAAAATATTATCTTCCAACGTTTCGGCTTACATCGTAAGTCATCTTCAGGGCTGTAGAAATACAATGTCATGAGAATATAAATAATTATTGACAATATTATAACACAGAATTACCATAATGTAATGTGATAGCTTACAATGTAAGCCGAAAACGTTGGCAGATAATCTTTAAGAAAATTCACTTTTTTTTAATTTGTATTTTTTTTTTTTTTGGATCTACCTTGACCGAGCCCCAACTAAAATCATCTAATAATAATATCTACGGTCGAAAAAATCTCCTTTATAATATTCCCAAACCTTAATGAGAGAAATCAGACTTCCGTTTAATAGAATTTTGTTGAGTTTAGAAAAATATGAATGCTAGTAATAAATAGATTCTATTTTTAATAAAGGAACTAAAATCAAATTAAANTTTTTTTTAACTGTGACTCATCTGCCCTTTTATAGCCTTCTATTTAGTAGTATTATCGTGACGTGTGGATGTTTACTTTTATATGAGATTGTTGACTAGCAATTTAAATTTTTTTTTTTGTCTTTTTGTATTTTTCATATCTCAAATAATTAATTCTTAACGAAGGTCCACCATGTAGAAGTTGCATAAACCAAGCAGATTTCCTATATACCATATTATGACGGCCATATACGAGAGTAAATGACGAAATATGTCATTAAACTTGACGGGAAGGGGAAAATGAGGAGGTACTCAGGCATCGTAGTTATATACATAAATATCATCCTTTATAAACGTTTTTCGTAAAAATATTGTAAAAAAATTAGGAAATAAAAATTTGGACCTATTAAGTTCTAAATACTTGTAACGAATGTATAAATAAATAAATTGTGAATTTCTGCCTTCATCTACCCGTCCCCTCAAACTCATATGTTTTCAACTCAAATTGAGCTTTCTCAAACGTTTGAAATAAAAACTTATTTACCGGATTTCGTTTCTATATTTCGAAAATAAGATGGCTTGCGCACCACAATATTTCACTCTTAAATATCTTCTTCAATATTATTGAATATAATTGCTATAAAATTACATTTCTTTAAATAATAATGAAGATAGTTCAATTTTGGTCTCCCTTTAAAGCTCCTCTTGGAATTTCTCAAGACCAATCAGTCATTGTCTATCACATTTAACGGTTTTAAATCATAAAACGTGTAAATACCCAATTTTGTTTAATTATTTTTAAAGTTGCGGGCGCTAAGCCACGAACAAAGAAATATATATATATATATATATATATATATATATATATTTGTTGTGGGTAGTTTGTGAATCAGTGGACTGATATCAGCTACGGTTTCTTTTTTCAGTAGTCATCACTGTGCAGAGAGAAGAGGCCCATCGACCCCACTTCCAATAAGTTTAGGAATTAAGTCCCAAGATGTCGCGAGGCCATCTCCGTTTTAGTCGCCGGGGAGAATTGTGAGGCGTATGGATTAGGATGAAATTGGAGTTTACTATGGAAGAGCTTGAAGTGGGTAGAGATGATATCTTGGACGAAATGAATATTAAAGGCGTGATAAAGGGTAGAGTTGGACACATAATATGAAGCGTTAGCAATTATTCTGAGCATTTTGGACTGAAAGGATTGTTCCTTGTTGAAAGGATTCGTTGGATATTGAAAGGCTTAGCGGCACCCCACAGTTCTGCACATAGGTCCAGATTGGTCGGATTGCGGTCATGTAGATGGTCAGTTTGTATTCTATTGTGAGGTGTGAGCGCTTATTTATAAGGCTGTATAAGAGTCTGTGGCGTCTATTGAGTTCATGTCGCTTGATTTCAATATGTTCACTCCAGTTTAGTCGTGAGTCAAGGTGGAACACAAGGTAACGGACTGAATCAGAGAGAGGTATAGGGATGTCATTGTATATAACATTATTAAGAGAATCTTTTCTTAGCTTAAAATTTACCTGCACGCAGGAGAGGATCGCTTTGTCGTCTGAAAAGAGGGCTAAAAGGATATTAGGATGAGTAGGGATGTCTGCAGTATAAAAGATAAAAGAATAGGTCCAAGCACACTGCTCTGTAGAACACATGATTTCACAGGGAAGTGTTCGGAGTAATCTGATCCTAGCCGGACCCTAAAGAAACGGTTTGAAAGATAATATTTGAGGATTAGGTAGATGGTACTTGGAAATATGGACTTCAGTTTACATAATAGACCAATATGACATACTCGGCATCAAAGAATGCACCAGGACAAAATTATTTTCGCTCGAGGGAAGAGGAAATAAAGTCTACCACGCGAAACAACTGCTCGACAGTAGATGGGATCGGAAGCCGAACTGATGATTAAGATAAGCTTTTCTAATTAAATAACTCCCATATCATCTGAAANCCCACCTATTAAAAATATGTTTTGGTCTATCTAATACAAGGAAAGTAAAAAAAACTATCACAGTTTTCTTTATTTTAGGACAAATACTTTAAAGTATAAACTACCAAAAATTTTAACACCAAAAAAATTATATAACATTATAATTATGGAGTAGAATGTTAACCATTCTATGATTTCAAAATACAGGCAAAGCTAAGCACAAATATACCCCCCTCAAGCAAGTCTACAGCGATATATCTGTCCAACTTGGGAATTAGTTTTACAAATGATTGTGGTAAGTATAAATTATAGAAACATAAATACCAAATTTTTTATCATATTTTCAAATAGTACAGAGAGCACTGTTTAAATATTGATAAATTTCAACAAACCAAAAATATTTCTACTTTGCCTTCCACTTTAATATTTCATCATGCAGTTTATATAAATAAATTCTTAAAGGGTAAAAAAATATAAGGTTAAGATCAAAACTTTTTGGGCTCAGATTGGTTCAGGTAGAGTCATTCCCTCTAGCACTGTATTGTAAATCATATAGCACTTGTATCACTGTCACATGTGTTTATTCAAGAAACTAAAGAGGGTGTGTTACCAAATCAGAACAGTTTATTCCCAGCTCACCAGGAATCCTCTGGGCCATAACAAAAAATAAATAAATAAAAATAAAATAAACTGTAAACCGTGAATATTGAAGCTTCAGTCAAGAGGCAAAACCACTGGACCACTATGCTCTCTATACTTAACCTACAAAACAGAAAAAATTAATCAACTTACTTCTTCATTTTCTACTGATGTAACTTTGTTCAAGAGATTCAAGTATGGCTCAGAAACATTGTTTATATACAACCTAGCAGCAAGCCTACCAGGCAATGAGATATCTAAATAATTTTTATGGATACCACGAACACTGCATAAAGCTAACGTTCCTTCTGAAAGTCTCAAAAAGTAAAATAAATAAATAAATAAATGTTTTTGAATGGCTCTGGAAAAAAAAATGTTGACCGATTGCTTGAACAGTTCAAGACAAAATTTGTCTTGTTACAGTTCTGAACCGATATGCGACTGTGTTCAATTTCTATATATAACTGTATTTTTATTAAACAAAGGGAGTTGATAGGTGATATTATTTTGCTTTTCAATACAATTTACTTTTTGGTTTTATATTGTTTAAAAGCGGGTTTCTCGTTTCATTCATTCGATGTGGACATTTTCGATGTTGAGCTTGAGGCTTTTTCTTATATAATTGTCATAAAAAATGTGCGTGATATACTTTCCTAATCAGCTCTCATAATTGTATTTCCCTAAATATTTATGAGAGCTTATATACGTCAGAAATTTAATCCCAATTAACCAGCACCTACTATATCGTTGAAGTTCATTATAAATTAAATTAATAGCCCTATTAGCAACATTAATTCATCTCTGGTTATTATTTAGTATGTTAATTAGAACACGATATATTTTAAAATTCTTGTTACATTTATTTAAAAAGGAATTTCGTAATACTTGGTAATTTTCACTCTATGACAGACTGTATACATTTGTCAAATGAAATAATATCGAATTCAAAGATTAAGCTTAATTATAATTCACAATGGTATCTAAAAGTCTTATAAAGTTTAAATAATTTTTATCACTTCTCAGTCTCTGGTCTTTAGACAGATTTGACTTTATGCCTATTTATTGTGTAAATAGATTAAAGTAATAAAAAATGATTGCATAATAATTTGTAGCTGTTCCTTTACTATACAAATTGTTACGAATGTGTTTGTATTACATTATAGAATAGCAACAAAACATGTAAATATAGTAATATTTTTATTGTTTATTTATTTTGCGGGTTTTGGTGAAGTTTGTGACTCAAAAGAGAGAGAGAGAGAGAGAGAGAGAGAGAGAGAGATGTTACTGCTATAAAATCTAGTTAGCCAGTAACTCTATTGCTACAGAATTTTAACATATTTTAATTTAAATTTAAATTTGTTTAAAAAAAATGGATTTAAATAAAAATTAGTCCTGAAGTAACTTAACAGTTGATTTTCATAACACTTCAAAGAACTCTCAGAAAAAGCAACCAAATAAAAAAGGCTTCCTACATATATTACTTTAATATTTATGGGACTACGATTGTTTCTGTAAAAACCTTTCTACTTCTTGCCGTAACAGTTTTTTTATATTTTATTTATTTATTTATTTATTTTTTCTGAGTTATGAGAAACTAATCTTTTACACGTGCCATAAACATATTCACTTAAAGGACATACACATAGATATTAAACATATACATTTTTTATTTTCTTGTTCCTATGATTCTTATATTTAAAATTTGTAGCCAAATTACGAACCAGTTTGGAATTTTTTTTTTCTTGTTTCTTTTTCTTTATTTTTGACATCACCAGCTTAAGAATGAAGCGATTATATAATCTTTGAAAATTTATAATATCTCTAGTAGTAACTAGTCGCGGAAGTACTATCTCACTTAAGAAACACACCTGATAGATAACATATTGTAATTTCATTCAACTTCCGCATTACTGTTATTTTACTCCCATTACAAATTTCTCCAATTTAAGATTTTTATAAATACTTTTTCTAAGATTTGAGTGTGAAAAATACATAGTCTGTAAATAATTTGAGAGTGGTGTCACCTCCTCTCCTCATGTGACTCTCATTAATGTCACTTATTTTCTATTATTCATTGTTATCAAATTACAAAATGTTTTTATTTATTTTTAATAGAATGTAATATATAAATAAAGGTTAAAATAAAAATTTATAAAATAAAATGAAGGAACTATGCCAAAATTAATGTTTACTGTTTTATTTGTATTTTTATTCGTTTATTTATTTATTTAATTTGGACATTTTGTTATTACTTTATTTATTTATTTTGCTTAAAGATAATTGGTTAATTTTATTCTTTATTTTTATATGAACTTTCATTTATTTTATTATTCATGATGAAATTGAGTAACTAATCAAAGTTAAGGACTTTTTTTCACAACTAAATGATTATAGAATGGCTGCGCTCCCATTTTTCACCCATGGTACCTGTTGAGAAAGATTAGCCATATAATTATTAAATAATGGCAAATAAAAATAAAAGTGATTTTTTTTTATTAATAATAATACTTTAACTACCGACAGTACGTCTGTAGGCATAGTAAGTATATTAAGAGGAGTGACTGAAGGAGTTTTTTACTTAAAAAGGATCAACGCAATTATGGATAATTGTTTTATGACATAATATCCTTAACTCAAGATATTATGAAGAAGATAGGCCTGCCATCGTAAAGCCATATATAACCAGATCTAGTCCATTAAAGTTCTTATATTGACGGATATTGTAAGAAACTAGAAGCAACGCAATTTAGGTAATTCTTCCAAAAAATGCTTCATATCATAAGAAGAACATTTTATGTAAAAGATATATCAAAAAGGATAAATTTATAAAAAAAAAAATCCATATTTTTCAAGCTCTATCTAATAACCATTCCCTACAGATTTTCTTGAAATTAGAATAAGAATTCTCAGTTGATAAGATAATAAATTCCTAAGCCATTCAGCAAGGGATTACCTCAAATTAATAATTGTTTGTCTTGTTTTTCGATATTTTTCATTTTGCCACACTAAGCCACACGGGCTATACTTTCACCGGATGCTAGTGAGAAAGACTCTATTCTCATGACAGAGACAACGCTCATTTTCTTTTGAGTCTATTATTCATCACCTAATCCCTGATAATAGCATAAGCTGAAAAGTTGTAAAAGATTAAATGCAGGAAGTAGCTATTTGCTGGCTCAATCAACACCGTCATTTCCTATAAAAGAAGATAACGTCTGTCCTTTAAAGCTACATTCATATATATTACGAAGGCGATAGTAAATCTATTATCGTTAAAGCTTAAAGTCAGTATCTTATGGGGGAGAAATGTAGAAGACTGCACTAAAAAACATGGACGTAAGAATGAGCCCAGAGGAGAGGCGATGGCTGGCTCCGGGAAGATAACGGGACTCGAGAGATCCGGAGCGCTCGCAATCTGAACCTTGGTTCAGGACAATGGATCAGGTGGGCTAAGCAGTACAGAAGGCACAGAGTTGCAACTGCTGCGACAGTGCTGCCCTGAGGAGAGGCGATGGCTGGCTCCGGGAANACTACCAATGAATATAGAACTATCATACCTTCTATTATCCGTCTTCATTGGTTTCTGCAAACCATCTTCTGTTGGCGAGCGCTTTCGGACATTGTCCATCTTCGTGGCCGAATACATGTGGATGCATTGAATACAAAAAGTGACAGTGAACACATGTATTTAGCCACGAGGATGGACAATGTCCGAAAGCGCTCGCCAACAGAAGATGGTTTTCAGAAACTAATGAAGACGGATAATAGAAGGTATGATAGTTCTATATTCATTGGTAGTGAAAATGACCTTTTATATTATTTAGAGACTAGTTAATGCTACCCGACCTGTTCTTGATTACTACATATCGAAGCCGCAAGTATTTCATTTTCTATACACACACACTCTCTCTCTCTCTCTCTCTATATATATATATATGTATTATAAAGGTGTGAAAATAAAATACAATAAAAAAGAGAAAGAGTTAAAAAGGCAAAGCAGTGTGTAAGTGTTGGACGAGTGGAGAGAGAGAGAGAGTGAGTGAGTTGGGTGGGGATGAGGACTTTATGTAAAGCCCGGACTTAATGTCAATTAAGGTCTCCGTTTAGCACCTAAAGCCCGCTGCCGACCTGAGCCCTGACCTAAGTCGAGGTTAGACCTCACTTTACATCAGCCCTACCTTCCCTACGGCTTTTTTTTTTTTGCTAATCTATATTGATATCTACACTCCATCGTCAGGCGTTCACCCCTCCCACCCCCTCGCTACCTTGAATTTGTATGTGCCTTAGTGAATGTTTTCAGTGGGATTTTACCAGCTCATTTAGTAAATGTAGGACTTAACCGACAGTTCCCACACTTAATAGATTGTTGTGATATTGCATGCCTTCACATTTGTATATATGTATTAAAGAACAGTATTCAACATTACAAAATTTATACTAAATATAAAACAAGAAACGAACGTTTTATATATTTTATGTATGGTTTTATCAATTCTGCATTACGAGGAATCCAGTCTGCTATTAAAAGTTTAGCGAAAAAATCACTGTTTGATGTTTTGATCATTGATATTTTTTATTATTTACTTAGCTGATTTTAGTTATTTACCCGAAACAGCGAGCGATGTGGATAAGTGTTATGTATAAAAGTAAATTAATCTTTAAATTAAGCAGAAAAAATTTTGTTTAGGTAAATGTTTTTTTCAAAAATTAATTAGCTTTTTATAATAAAAGAAAAATTTAGCATGTCATTATACTTGGGAATTACGTCTATATTCTTTTGAATCGAGCGTTAAATTTTCTTATTTATTTGCTTATTTTCATACTGTACTAAACTTTGAGTATTTCTTAAATAATAATTATAATTGTGGTATTTAATCACACTTTAAATTTTATACAAAAAATACAAGGGATCCAGGAAAAAAAAAACAGCCGAAAAATGTTCTCTCCTTCGAGTCTAAGACGAAATATTCGTCTTACTTAGAGGTTTAGACTCGGAGTAAAATCCGGGAAGCTGGGGAGATGATCCAGCCTGCCTCGGTGTTGTAGTGGTTAGCATACATATCTGAAAAGCAGGAGACCCGGGTTCGAGTCCTGGTTGAGGTTGTAAGACTTTTTCTGGCTCCCTTTGTATTTCTTTTATAAAATTCGAGACTTTATGTTTATAAACAAGCAGAATGGAAATCTGTTATTAATGAAATGTCCCCCACCCCTACAGTTCGCTGTTCTCAAGAATTTTTAATACTCTAGATATTTTTTACGTGATGTGTCAGGGAGAAATTACAATTCTTTTGTAGGCGAATTATTTATTTATTTGAATAAGATGGATATGAACTGTTTACTTCCGAAATAAGAGGAGGTCAGGGAACAAAAATGGAAACCCTATCTCCTCTTCATCAGAACTGAACATTTAGTACACTGTTGTTTAATTTTTACATAATCTAAATTATGTAAAAATTAAACAATTACTTTATTATGCCTGTTTTGATGAGGAATTCTCAATCTGGTGGAGGCTTGAAACTCAACTGACATTGCTGTTCTTCTGCGTTTATTGACTTCAAGTGTTCCTGGAAACACCCAGCCCATTATTGGGTACCATTCTTCTACTGTATGGAATCAGGTGATCAGATGGCCAACGCAATCTTTCTCCAGTGTGACGTGGGTATCAAATAAATGAGTCCATTGTATTCGTTCCTAAACTGGGCATCCTTGCTTATTGTGTTTTATTAAGCGGTGCAGTGCATTATAATACACTTAATTATTAAAACAAGTATTTTTTTTTACTGGCATAGCGAAATTTTTACTTATTTTTACCCTAATTTTATTAGATAGAAACTATGCACTTTTAAAGTAAATATCATTAACCCCAAAGTTTTTATTTTCATCGCTTAATCAGAAAAAGACTGATAAATTCTGTAGAAAATCATAAATCTCATTTTGACGGCACGTCATATTTACGGCTGTGTAACGTGGACTTTTATGAGACTAGGTACTCTTTTCATAACAATGTTTATTATTATTTTAAAGTCTTTTTTATGAGTTCAGTAGCTTCTTCACCTTCTAATTAATTATATTTTATTGGTATTGTTTCTGTACCTGTATCGTGCTTCTACGACTAAATTATTTTCTTAATTAAATTATAAATCATACCAAAGATATAATTTATTAAGAGATTCAGGATGTAATCTGATCTGAAATATATATCTAGGGGGCTGTTTTTTCCACCAGTCCATAAGAGAAGTCACTATTCCAATGAGAACAGCTTAAGAGTTTGAGCAGTCTTGGGAATTGGGAACCTGAAGCTCTATTTCGATTAATTCCTGAATTAACTCTTAATTAAAAAAAAAAAATTATTCTGTACATTTTTTACACTTAATTTTTTGATGGGGTACTTAATAATAGTCCTTGCTCGTCTATCCCGGGTCGTAACCCGTCCTCAGAGAGGAGCCCAGGTTACCCGCGATAGACTATCCGGCACCCATCTTCTCCTTATCCTAGGATAAGAAGGAGACTAGGCAGGGAGTCAAGGAGGGATTGAGATAGGGAGAAAAATGCCAGTGCATTCAATTTCGATTAATTATATTAATAATAATATGTATGCTTTTTTGGTCGAAGCATTAGATCCAACTAATAACTTAACGTCGCCCAGGAACAGAGTGAATCCCACAGCATTGTCCATTTGAATTTGCACTGTTAGGTAAACCCCACTCTTCTCTTTTCTGATTTCCTCATTACAGAGAGAAAGAAATATATAAGTTTATAAATATAATTTTTCTGTGGTATTTAATCCCAAGTAAATTTTAACCAAATTTTTTGTTAAAAAATATATATGTTTCACACGTAGGGGCGGCGTAAACTAACTAGATTTTTTTATTATTTTTTATAAGGAGTATGTATGAGAATAAACTACTAAAATGTTATTCAAAACCTTAAAGAACTTAAAAATATTAATTTAGTTGTGGTTTATTATCCCACGTAAATTTTAAACAATTAATGAGAGGGAATAGAATAAGAAATTCTAGTCCTTGCTAGGACAGATAGATTTTTTATTCTATTCCCTCTCATTAATTGTTTATTAATATGTATCATCCATTTGGTGCTATTTTGTACAAGTATCAGTCTATATTTCAATTTGTTGTCCTTGTTCACTACCCTTCCCCATCTTCAGATTTTAAATAATAGCAAAAACGTTAAAAAAAAA
>KZ807243.1:209182-226675 GCA_000696205.2 Oncopeltus fasciatus
CGAGAAATCTTCTCGAAAAATTTACTTATATAATAATATTTATAAAAAAAATCCATTAATTTATGTTGTTATAGAGGTCGAAATAATCCTGATTCCTGTCTTTTGTTAACTAATTTATAGTAAATATATTAAAGGGTATTTATAGAGCGTAATAACCTAGAAGTTAATCAACTTCTCCAGCCCTCCATTATGATCTACTACTACTACTACTAAATATATCTTACCTTTTTTGATACTTGCAAACATGTATCTTCTCGTAAAAGTACCAGTAAAAGTAATCAATATTGTTAATTGTTTTGATTGGTGAGTTAATGAGTTAATTTTATCAGAATTCTTAGATCGGTTGGGTAAACATAAAAATTGTGGAAGTATCATGACAGTCACCTTATTCACTTTTTCATGATTATTAATGACTCATCTTATTTGATTTTGAAAAAAATTAATTCTTATATAATGAGAAGATATATATATATATGGCAATAATAACAACTATCATTTCTGATACTAGTTTATTTAACTTTTGCTTATTTTCAAATGAATGTAAACCTTTAGAAGTGAGTAGTTCCTATAGTCTTTGTGAAGTTAACATTTTCTTCAAGGATAAGAATTATTTAGGGAAGTCAGATGAATGAGGCCCCAAGTAGAAGAGTTAGACTCTGACAGTAAGCTTTAGTTACAAGAAGTAATAATTATTGTAATTTAAAAAAAATATTTAATTGGTAGTAATTATTTTAATTTTTTAAGAACTTTTTTTTTTTATAAATCTATTAGTAGAGGAGAAAATAGAAGAATGGATGGTAATGCAATAAAAAGTCTTATTTGGAAGAATTAAGCATTTTCTGTCTAATGAAGATTAAATTTACCTTAAAATGTATGTTTCTAATGTACTTTCGCTTATATTGCCCCTAAACGATCAAATTTAATCAGTGTTCCGGTAGCATTCAGGAAGGCATTAAATAAATACGTTTGTTACTTAAACAATAAATACATTCATATAAACCGATAACTTAACTTTCTAATTAAACGCCTTACGTCTTCAGATTTATATAACTTATTAAATAAAGATTTATGTTTTTCCACTTAAGGGTACAGTAGTTTCAAAGGGAGTTCACTGTTTTATTGTGAAAGTTTATTTACTAGCATTTATAAATATTAATTTTGTTGTGTGGTATAATCCCACGTAAATTTTAAACAATTAATGCGAGCGAATAGAATAAAAGCTATCGCTTTTATAATTATCGCTTTTATTAAATTCGCTAGTGTGCTGGGAAATATTCAATAACAAGAATTCCACAGATTATAACTATTTTTAGTGCAAAGGAACAGAATAAAAAATCGAACTGTCCCAGCCAGGACTCGAACCAGGATCTCCTGCTTTCCGGGGCGGTGCGTTACCATTTACGCTACCAGGACAAGCCTTATAAGTAATTAAATTGCCCGCACTAGTTTAATAACGTATCAGGTTAACTTAAATTAACTTATAATTTAATAACTTTTCTAGCTTTTACCGGTGTTGTAATAGTTTTTTTTTTTTTTTTTTTTTTTTTTTTTTTTTTTTTTTTTTTTTTTTTTTTTTTTTNTTCATTCACTTTTTAGAAAGAAATGTAATTTCAAGCAGAATTTGTGAAAACTAGGCTAAATCTATGGAATTCTATAAATATTAATTTTACGTAGATGATTTTAGTTGCGGTTCGGTTAAGGTAGATCCAAAAAAACACTAATTTAAAAAATGTATTTTTTAATAAAGGATTATCTGCCAACGTTGAAGAATTATTAAGAATAATATATACGGTCAAAAAACTCTTCTTTTGAATATTAATTTTATTGTGCAATTTAATCCCAAGTAAATTTTAACAATTATTAATACAAGGGAACAATAAAAAAATTAACTGTCCCAGTCAGGACACGAACCTGGATCTTCTAGCTTTTCGGGTAGGTGCAAAAACACAAATTAAAAAAACCGAACCCCAACTAAAATCATCTTAGAATAATATCTACGGTCAACAAACTCTCTTTTTAAGTTTCTGATCGTCCTTTCCCTTCTCTATTCTATATTATCCTGTATCTAATAAAATAAAATAAAAATTGTCAGTAATTTACAATTTGTAAATTCAAAGAACGCATAAATTATAATGGGCATGTAAATATAAATCTGTAAAATATGGATAAAATAAATAAAATTTGAATATTTTAATAATGAATTACAAAACCACTCGTGGAGCAACTTTTACCTTTATTGCATTTGAAACAAGGCATAACTTGTGACATTTAATGTAGTTGAATTGACTTAAACTGTTATTTAAACTATAAAATAAGTAAAACGAACTGTATAAAAAGTTAAGAACTTGTTTTATTTCTAGGGTCTAGCATTAAAACAAACTTTATATAGGAAGTGCCGGGTTCCACAAAATGTTCATAATTTACTTTGGGCTTATAAATTGTAATTTTACTATATTTCTCGAGTTGTAAACATCCCTTATGGGGGAATGTGGGGGAAATATATATAATATATCAATGTTTTATGAATGTACTCCGAGAAAGTGGGATATTTATTTAAGTTCAACCAATCCACTCAGTATGAAGAAATTTTTATATTCATTCCTCTCCCTCCATCTGACAGTGCTTACGCCTATAAAAACTTGTACAGTCGCATCTTACCTTTCGAACGTCTCATTATTTTATTTTTTTTAAATGAGAATAACAAATTCCTTTTAAATTTAAATGTCTTTTTTTTCTTTTCTTTTTTTTAAGGATATGCAGTAAGGTGGCATGGAAAATTAATCAAATATGTTTGAAAACAATATAAAATGTTTGAAAAAAAATTCAAAATTGAGTCAAAGAAGCACATTCATCGTTTTTAATTAATGAGTTCAAGAACAGAATAATGAAAAGTATTCAAATTCTCATCTTTTCTATCTCTTAGCTTACGGAGTGGGAAATAAAGTGTGGCCGTTTAAACCTCCTAGTTATATTCTTTAATATCTTCAAATGAAGATTTTTTTTTTTTTTTTTTACCAAAAAAACATTTTTTTCAACCCCTTTTTTTTTTTTTTTTTTTTTTTTTTTTTTGTAGTTCCGAAGAAATTTAGCTATTAAGGATGCTCTCATTAAAAAAAATTTAATTAGTTCACCTAGAGCTACCAAATCAGGATTACTCATTTTAAGGTGACCGAGCTCCGAAAATGGAATCATTGATTCTGAAAGCGCTCAGTAATTAGAGGAAAATATATATTGATTGCGAAATATTGTATATTGATTTTAATGGATAACCCTAATTTCTTATAGGTAAGTATCTTTAAACCATCAATAGCCCATCAAGAAGGTCTCTACTAAACAGCTGCCCCAGTCTGTTAAACTCCAATGGGTAATCTTACCAACTGAAATGTTCAAGAAAGAAAAGAACATTAACAATAAGCTTGTTAATATTTACTTAACGCTGGTCGTATAATGAAGAGGGATATATAACATGTATTAATGGATATTAGTTTTTCATTTTATTATACAGATTAATTAATTTACGATTAATTCGTAGATACGAAATAAGTAAGCATCCCCCTTGAAAAAAGTTTTGCTGTCAGGGTGTGTAGATAAAACATTGTACATAGAAGTAAAAGAAGGAAAAAATTAACAGACAAAATTGACAATGTCATATTGTGACGTCGATAAATGGAAATAAGTTTCTGATTCTAAGATGATTTTAGTTGGGGTTCGGTCGAGGTAGATCCAAAAAAACACAAATTAAAAAAACCGAACCCCAACTAAAATCATCTTAGAATAATATCTACGGTCAACAAACTCTCTTTTTAAAAAAATACTTCATTCACTTTTTAGAAAGAAATGTAATTTCAAGCAGAATTTGTGAAAACTAGGCTAAATCTATGGAATTCTATAAATATTAATTTTACGTAGATGATTTTAGTTGCGGTTCGGTTAAGGTAGATCCAAAAAAACACTAATTTAAAAAATGTATTTTTTAATAAAGGATTATCTGCCAACGTTGAAGAATTATTAAGAATAATATATACGGTCAAAAAACTCTTCTTTTGAATATTAATTTTATTGTGCAATTTAATCCCAAGTAAATTTTAACAATTATTAATACAAGGGAACAATAAAAAAATTAACTGTCCCAGTCAGGACACGAACCTGGATCTTCTAGCTTTTCGGGTAGGTGCAAAAACACAAATTAAAAAAACCGAACCCCAACTAAAATCATCTTAGAATAATATCTACGGTCAACAAACTCTCTTTTTAAGTTTCTGATCGTCCTTTCCCTTCTCTATTCTATATTATCCTGTATCTAATAAAATAAAATAAAAATTGTCAGTAATTTACAATTTGTAAATTCAAAGAACGCATAAATTATAATGGGCATGTAAATATAAATCTGTAAAATATGGATAAAATAAATAAAATTTGAATATTTTAATAATGAATTACAAAACCACTCGTGGAGCAACTTTTACCTTTATTGCATTTGAAACAAGGCATAACTTGTGACATTTAATGTAGTTGAATTGACTTAAACTGTTATTTAAACTATAAAATAAGTAAAACGAACTGTATAAAAAGTTAAGAACTTGTTTTATTTCTAGGGTCTAGCATTAAAACAAACTTTATATAGGAAGTGCCGGGTTCCACAAAATGTTCATAATTTACTTTGGGCTTATAAATTGTAATTTTACTATATTTCTCGAGTTGTAAACATCCCTTATGGGGGAATGTGGGGGAAATATATATAATATATCAATGTTTTATGAATGTACTCCGAGAAAGTGGGATATTTATTTAAGTTCAACCAATCCACTCAGTATGAAGAAATTTTTATATTCATTCCTCTCCCTCCATCTGACAGTGCTTACGCCTATAAAAACTTGTACAGTCGCATCTTACCTTTCGAACGTCTCATTATTTTATTTTTTTTAAATGAGAATAACAAATTCCTTTTAAATTTAAATGTCTTTTTTTTCTTTTCTTTTTTTTAAGGATATGCAGTAAGGTGGCATGGAAAATTAATCAAATATGTTTGAAAACAATATAAAATGTTTGAAAAAAAATTCAAAATTGAGTCAAAGAAGCACATTCATCGTTTTTAATTAATGAGTTCAAGAACAGAATAATGAAAAGTATTCAAATTCTCATCTTTTCTATCTCTTAGCTTACGGAGTGGGAAATAAAGTGTGGCCGTTTAAACCTCCTAGTTATATTCTTTAATATCTTCAAATGAAGATTTTTTTTTTTTTTTTACCAAAAAACCCCTTACTTAGAAAGATAATTCGAAATTTTCCTTTATTATAAAAGTAGAGATATCCAAATTTGAGTATTTGAGCTTGGGTTCGTTAATGACTAATGCCAAGTGAGATGACATGAGTTTAAAGGAAGATTTATCCATTCATTATTTTTTATATGGTTATGATAATAATTAATAAAATAGGGTGAGGAGGAAGGCCAATTTTAGAAATCGTTAATGTTAGTGTAATTGAAAAATTGTAAACATGAAAAATTTATTTCTGAAACATTTATTTACAACTGATTTTACGTAAGGATAACTTTTATTAACTGATTAACTTTAACCTTTAAGAATGTAATTAAGGGGGTTTGACAATTCCCACCGATTCTTTCCGNAAAAAAAAAAAAAAGTCATGCCGCATAAATGTTTTATTATGACATTTAGAAACATTAATAACTTTAAATCATAATTTGACTATCATAAATAACTTATTAATTTATATAAATCTATTCGAATTCTACGATTTTATCATACACTCTTGATAAATTTAATTATATTCTTAACTAAAACTTGTAACTATATTTAAATAGACATTTTTTAATATCATTATTTTAATTGTTTTGTTGTATGGCGGATCTGCTAAACATACAGTAATCTGGTTTTTTTCATATTACTATAAATGTATTTTTTATTTCTATTTTTAATAAGATTTTACAGCATTGTTATTGTTGAGAAGCCCCCAAAAGAAGAGAAGGACGAATGTTGAAATATATTCAAAAACTTTGAATACTTTTTAGATTTTTTATTGTAACTAGGTTTCAGATTATTATAAAATTAACTAAAAAATCCAGTGAAGTTATTTTCCTATTATTAACATAATTTTATTATTTTATATATCCTTTTTTAAATGAAAAAAAAAAAGTGAGAAAAGGAAGGAAACATTTAAGTCAACCGATTCCAAAAAGCTTAAAAAACCGATTTTACAGGCGTTTTTATGATGTGTAATGAGCCCTTTACAATTCATTATTCAAAATAACCAATAACATTCATCAGGTGAGCTTATAAAAGTTAATGCCTTGTTTTCTAGCCTGGAGGATACTGGCATTCCAGCATGTTATATGTTAAGCATTTACTAGACATGTTTCCCATTAATGGTAAGTTATGCATCCACAGCCCGGGGGAAGACACAGCATCACACAATTCAAGTCCCCGTCGACTTACTTTGGAGGACTTGCGTGGAGACTCATGTACAGGATCATGTACATCTCGCCAGTACTGTTATTGTCGACAAGGTGTACATGGTCTTCAGAATGGACCATCATACAAATCTGCCCCCCTGACACATGAGGAATGTGTGCGTGTTTCAACTGCATCTTCAGCCTAATGGTGTCACGTTGGTGTGGATGGAGCATCTGTTAAATATTTTGTATTATATATGTGTCATAATGTTACAGATATTGTTATTAAGGCTCATGCCAATCAGACTTTACAGAAAGGAATTTTTTTCTACCCTCTGGACGAATCACAATATCAAAGATTGGTTAACATAATTTTCTATAAAACTTTGCAAACCTTTATTTATTTATAAGTAGAGTATTTGTTGGTTTCCGGTCAAGGTTGATCCGAAAAAAAAATTTTTTTAATGGAGAGTTTTTTGACCGTAGATATTATTATTGGATGGTTTTAGTTGGGGTTCGGTCAGAGTAGATCCAAAAAAATACAAATTTAAAAAAAGTTTATTATTTTAAAGATTATCTGCCAACGTTTCGGCTTACATTGTAAGCTATCTTCAGGGCTGCCTATCATTTGGGGAAGATGGCTTACAATGTAAGCCGAAACGTTGGAAGATAATCTTTAAAAAAAATACGCTTTTTTAAATTTGTATCTTTTTGGATCTACCTTGACCGAACCCCAACTAAAACCATCTAATAATAATATTAGATTGAATTATACCTAACTAAAATAATCTAAGTTTTTTTTTTTTTTTTTTTTTTTTTATAATTATTAGCTGCTGGTATTTCAGTTTACACTGCAAGTCATTTTCAGGGCTATCTTGAAGGCCAGAGGGGACATGTTGTCACCTGGATAAAATATTCATGACCCAGGAATGAGTGTTTGATCCATATAAGCCGAAACGACGGTAGATAATAAAAATTAAATTTATTACACTTTAATTGTATTTTTTTTTATTAGCCTTGGTCAAAAACTCTTCATTTGAACTTCTTTTTTTTAGGTTCTAGTCTTGAAATAACAAGTATAAGTGCTGATATGCTTACAGAAAATTATTAAATCAGAATTATTCTATATAAGTATATATAATTAAACTTATAAATATACCATTTAAGTTTATTTAAAGCCTGAATTGAATGAGTGTTAGTTCTTCGATCATGGAATTAGATCTAGTTCTGTTTTGTATAGAAACTTAAATTAGGCGAATAAATAAACCTCCTTCCTAGAATACCAGCTGTAAATCGTCTCTTTTCTTTAAATTACTGCACTATAAATATAATGCTTCTAAAAATACCTAACTCAAGGATAACCTTTTTATTTATATGTCTTTGATTGTATTAATTTGAATATATTCAATTTTCTGTTATCTCCTAACAACTTAAATGCAAAATAATTTAGAAGCTCTTAGTATACATATCAATAAAATATCAAATTTGTAGTCTGTAGAAATCATGTGTAATGAATGATATTTGTTGCGAACCTTTGAAAAGAGATTATTTTTATATCTATTTTTTTAAATACATTTTTTAGAATGTACGCTTGCTTTGTTTAGAGGAAATAATATGAAATCGGAATCACACACACAACCACACATACATATATATATGTATATATCTTTCGTTCCTAACACTCACAATTTTTGATAAAATGAAACCGATAAGTAAGGTTTTTCCGTCAGATTCATTAATTGAAATCGTTAATTAGATTTTAAATATCATATTTTCGTAATTATTAGTGTCAGGAAAAAAATTTAATACTTTACAAGTAAAAATTTTAATTTTTTTAATAATTGTTCTACAAATCGTTAATGAAAAATGCTTATTAAGGAAGATGTTTAAAAATTTAACTAAGATGTTTGTATTGCCTCTTAAGAAAGTGCTCTTTCAAAACGCGACAAACATTTTGCCTTTTCAGGCTTAAGTATCTCCATTTTTTAAAGTAGAGAAATCAAATTAGATATTTAGGCTTTTTTGTTTTTAAAAGCAATCACCAATTGGCTGAAATCATACGTAGGAGCGGGTAGTTTAAGTTTAAATAACATAATTATCATTATTATTAGTTGTTTTTTATTCTTCCCTCCATGCGACCACCCAGGTAGCCTCTAAACCCCTCAGATCTGAGCAGGATTTTATTTCTAGATAAATGCCATTCCATATCGCAGAAAGACAATGAGTAGTACAGAACGGGTCCCCTCGACTATGGTAAGCCTCACTATTACTATTGTTTTGAGAAATTATAAATGCACTTCTTAAACATTTTCATGTAAGGCACACAATAAGGAATATATGTAAGAATGTAACTGGAAGGATTAAACGCTTCTCAAATCTACCATTCTGTTCTAGCCTCCGCTATAAATATAATTTTCCATTCATTTGTCATTTCTGGCTTTTAAAAGCTAATTAGTCTTTTTCTTATGGTTAATTCAATTTTTTTTGAACCTGAGACTCTCCTTAATTAAGGTTATTTCTAGAGATGAGCTATAGATTTACTTAAAGGAAATTTTTTTCTAGAACCATTGCAAGCAGAAGTGCAAGAAAATAATAATGCATTTTATTTATTTATTTTTTATATTGATTATGAAATCATTGATCAGGAGCCCATCGATATATCTAAGACCGCCAGTACTCTACACACACAATCAATGAATAACCTTTCAGTGATAAGAAAACTATGTGATAGAATTAATTTGTTTTTATTTTTAAACATTTCTGAGCTAAAGATAGTATTTTTTAATTGATCCCCGTCAAGTAGGGCATTCCTATGTCTTGAAATTAATTGTATAGCTTAAGAAGTGATTTTTTCCTTTCAATAAAGAACTCTCATAAGCTATATAAATTAATTCAGTTATGAGTATAATTTAAACATATATATTATGATTTATTTTTATGTCTCTAATCAGAATTTATTTTTTGCTTGTTTAGAGGAGGTAGTTTTAGGTAGTAATAGTTAATTTGGAAATAAATGGTACTAATTGAAATAACTTATTGGACTAGTAGAGCAAAGTGTGTTCATAATTATATTTTTTTCCCCTCGAAATATTAGACGAGTTATTTCGGAGGGCAAGAAGAATGTTAGACTAACATCTTCCCTACCCGCCCAGACTATAGTCACCCTTAGCTTTAAATATTTCTTCAAGATCCAAATATGAAAAATTTACTTAGTTTTAAGGGCTTGCGTGCGGCCTTTTTAAAATAAATGAAATATTCAAAACAGCAAAACATATGTAAAAATATATAAATAGTATAACAAACGAGGTTTTTCCATATATTTAATTCACTCTGATGACAATCTACAGTTTTCTCATTCATAAATAAATTAATGTTGTTCGATACCCTATCTTAGTTAATCAGCTTGATTTGTTATTCTAGAACTTCTCAAGGGTAGTAGGTCTATTCATCTATAATGGCGGTTTTTCTAGGAAAAATTGATAACTGTCAATATTTTCCCAATATCTCTTATTTCTTGATCATTTTTCGTCATCTTTCGTAAAGTGTTTCAACTTTTTTTTTTTTTCGTCATTCCTACAAATTAATGTATTCATTTTAAGAAAATATTTTTTTTTTAAATTAAATCTTTATTTATCACATTATGTTTTAAATAAAATAAATTTTAGGGCTTCATGGCCCAAGAAGTCATGTTTATCTTCGTTTCAGTCGGCAGAGAGGTTTTTAAGGATTAGAGTCTGAAGTCAATTATTGAGCTTATGGAAAAGAGTGGAATGGGATTTAACTGTGAAATATAGTAAAGCGGGAAATAAGGTCTTAGGCGTAAGGGGTTACAAGATCGTAATAAAGAGTTGGAGACATAATATGGAGTATTTGCTATTATTCTTAAGATTTTGAAGTGGAAGGATTGTATTCGTGAATAGTGGGAGGCTTAGCGGCTCCCCAGAATTGTGTAGGTCCAGACAGGTCGTATTAAATTCTTGTAGGGAGTCAGATTGTTCTCTATTGTGATATGTGAACGCCTGTATATATGTCTGTATAATGATCTGTAGTGTCTGTTGAGTTCTCTTCTTTTGAGTTTTATATGTTCGCTCCCAAGTGAGTCGTGACTCAAGGTGGAACCCAAGGTAACGGACGGAATCAGATGGAGGTATGGGAATGCTATTAAGTGTAACAATGTAAGGAGACTCTTCTCGTGCTTGGAAATCAACATGGACGCATTTGGATTCATTTATTCAGATTTTTAATTTTCTGCAACACTCTGAACTTCGTTATAACATTAAGGGAGCAATTTCAGTGTCAGGATGGGAATAAAGGATCGTTTTATCATCTGAAAACAGGGTCAGAAGGGTATTTTGATGACTGGAGATATTTGGCGTATAGGATGAAAAGGATAGGACCAAGCACACTACTTGCGGAATGCCCACTTTCACAAGGTAGTTCAAGAAACAATACTTAAGAATTAGGTATATGGTGCTTAGAAATATGGATTTGAGCTTACATAATAGACCAGTAAGCCCTAATCTCTTAAGTCTAAGACTGCACCAGGGCATTATCCAAGGGAAGAGGGGATAAATCCATCTACACCTGCTAGACGGTAATAATTAGAAAAAAAAATTTACTGATATTGAAACAGTGCAAAATATTCATCATATTAGTGATATATTATATAATAAAAATAGATTGATAAATATTAAACGCCCAATTTTAGAGTATTTAATACATCACTATTTATAGTTACTCATATTTACAATGGCAATGTCAGGTCAGCAAATCTATTATAATCTACATAGATTAATATTTTATAAGTTTATGAGTAAATGACGATTATAAAATTTCTCATTGCCTCTTTGTATATTGGCAAATGTTTACATTTTTACAATGAATATAACTAATTAACTAAATAATGAGACAAAGTGAAGCTCTGGCAATTGAAATGTTTCTTTACTCAAAACTTATCATATGTTTAAATACCATTGCAATAGAACTTTATTTTAATTTTTAAAAGGTATTGTGGTATTCCCAATTTTTCTATTTCTATAAAAGAATAAAGTTGAAGATGGCAAACCTATTTTATACAACAAAAAAAAAAAACCTTTTACACTTGCTAGTTTGCCTAAATTATTGCATATTTGTTGTATTATCGTTGTTCATAAGTTGAGTGTAATAAATATCGTAATTATATAAAATAATTATTTTTTAACATTCTCTGAGGTCATTTTTATTGTTGTTTTTTTCTTTTTGTAAAAGTATTTAGAGTTTGACAGATAAAATTAATTTAAAAGATCTTTTGGATTATATTAATATAATATTAATATTAATAGCTGCAATAACCGTATATTATTGATATACGGTTCAAATTTTATATTTGAAATTTAAAAAATAAGAAAAAGGATTTATATCAAATGAAGCTATAAGTTGACTTATATTTTTGTTGAATTCATATATGAATTGATGTTTTGTGGCTTCTAATCGAGAATTTTTTTTTTTTCTCGCCTAGAACAGTTGTGAAATTGCTAAAATCTCTTTGAAAGGTTCTTGATATAGATGAGCTTTATTTATGAAGATCTGTTGCCGAAGAAAGGTCAGTAATGAAGCTGGAAGGATTTGTGTGACCTTTAGGAATGAGTGAGTCGGTTTGCAAGAGCCCCGTTGCGTTGCCTACTTCTTCTCAATTTTCCTTGGCTTTCCTCGGCCTGGATATCTAGCCGCCTCCCTTATAAATGGTAGTTTGATTGGGGCAGGGATCTTTTCTTTGGTTCGTACCTCTTCCCACGACTCGCTTCCCCCGTGTGTGGGAATATTTGTTTGGCTAATGTCAGGGAACTGTTTCCCTAACATAAGTATCTTATCACCCTCGTGCATTCGGCCAAAAACATTTCCTAAAACTGCTTCTGATGTATGCATAGATTATTATCCGAAAACCAAATCCACCTATGGAAAATTTTACTCTACTTAAATACAGTTGATAATTGATTTCTTGTTGATTTTACTTACCTTTTCAAATTTCAAAGGCACATAGCGATAAAAAGAAACTGATTTCTACAATTCAAAATTATTTTATATTTATAGGTCCTTTAAAATTTTTTTTTTTTTGGATTGCGTGTATGTGTGCGCAAAAAAATTTGTATTATTAAACAAAAAAAAAAACAAAATACGTTGTTTTTTGTTGTTTTTTTTACTCTCGCATATGAAAAATTTACTTAGTTTTAAGGGCTTGCGTGCGGCCTTTTTAAAATAAATGAAATATTCAAAACAGCAAAACATATGTAAAAATATATAAATAGTATAACAAACGAGGTTTTTCCATATATTTAATTCACTCTGATGACAATCTACAGTTTTCTCATTCATAAATAAATTAATGTTGTTCGATACCCTATCTTAGTTAATCAGCTTGATTTGTTATTCTAGAACTTCTCAAGGGTAGTAGGTCTATTCATCTATAATGGCGGTTTTTCTAGGAAAAATTGATAACTGTCAATATTTTCCCAATATCTCTTATTTCTTGATCATTTTTCGTCATCTTTCGTAAAGTGTTNTCCTCTCTTTGTCACATGATTATATGTTTTTTATTTTTTTGAATTGTTGTTAGCGTATCCTAAATTCATATGTGTGTGTGTGTATTTTCATACATAAATATTTTACATTATAGTTTATCACTCTATAATGCACTCGTTAAAACATAAATTAATTACATTATCCTACTAACTATTATTAACTATTTATCTTCAGCTAATCTCTTTTTTTGTGATATTTTCCTATGATTTCTCCAACTTAATATATCTTGTGCGTATACTATATATGCGAGATATTATATATAAAGTTATTTGTACAAAGAAATGTAATTTGTGATAATGAAATTTATATATTTTTTATGTGATCACTTGATAATATTAGTCTCTAAATCCTGTCTCCATAAAAGTTAACATGGTTAGTTAATGTCTGAAGCTATTCATCTATCACTAATGAATTACTCCATGAACTTAATCAGTTTTTTTAAATTACTCCATGAACATTTGTATTTAAACTTACGAACCTTATATTTTCATAAAGTATTTCTTTCGATTGATAACAACACACACACATACTTGTATAACTTTTGTATGTAAAAATAATTTAAATTTGTTCTCCAATTTATAACTGAAGAATGATCTCCCCTAAGCTAACAATTTTTTTTTTTTGCCAATGTTATTTTAAAAACAGCTAAAATAATTCTTAAATTCACTTAAATTTTTTCTTTGACAAATCTGAAAATATATAGTTTTTCTTTTATATAAAAATATGTAAAGATATATTCTCCTGTAAAATTTCATTTGTATTTTTTTTTCTTTTTCCTTTTTCAGATCAAGGAAAAGTAAATCCTTTTTTTTTTTTTTTTTTTTAAACTCTTAATCTAAAATGGGGAACTTTGGAATTGGGCATTAGGTCTCAATGGTGTCGCTATAGTTTAAGAGTATAGTGGAAGCTGATATAAAGAATGTTTTTCTTCTTTCATTTGTCTAAAATAAATATCAGTAAAAGTAAGAGTTCTCCGAAGAAACGAGTCCTTCGAGTATTGTCTCCTTTATTGTCTTTCTAAGATTTCTTCTGCTTTCTTTTTTTTTTTTAAATCTTTTCCGATGGTGTGATCTAGAACTTGCTTCCTTCTTTTTTTTTTTTTTTTTTCTCTTGTAAACGCGGTTTCCTCAAAGTGAGAATAAAAAAAGACAGTCGAATGAGGTTGCTAGTTGGGAAATCCGTGGACCAGTAGTGAACAACGGTATGAAATAAAAACCGTTTGTGAAACAATAGAAGTGAAAGGAGCGGCGAAGAGGATCTGTCTTTCCCACGGCCATACTGATTCCCGAACATTTGTGTTTAGTGCTTCAATCACCTGCCTCTAAATCTTTATTTCTTCCCCTGAGAATTGTGGTCTTGGGTTTTCTTTGATCTTGTATTCAATGTGCTTCTTTGGTATCGCAAAAAATGAGGGTCACCAAAATTTATGTAAATGAGTATGCATGCATATGTAAAAATTGGATATTTGATAAGTGGCATTTGGTGTTTATTGGCTAAGTTTGTATACGTATGCAACTAATTATTGCAAAATGTATTAGTTTGATTGGATATATGAATATTATTAACAGGTAAAACCACGTAATATATCCTGTTGATATTTCTGCCATCCGAATTATCTTAGTCTTATTCAAAGATAAATAATCTAAAGGGTTATTATTATTTCTACCACCAATGAATATAGAACTCTCATACCTTATATTCTCCGTCTTCATTGGTTTCTGTACACCATCTCCCGTTGGCGAGCGCTTTCGGACATTGTCCATCTTCTGGCCGAATACATACGTTCACTGTCACGGTCCGTATTCAACTTACGACAATGTCCGAAAGCGCTCGCCAACGGGAGATGGTGTACAGAAACCAATGAAGACGGAGAATATAAGGTATGAGAGTTATTCAAAGATGTTTATACAGATATCAACTAATCGAATGAAAAATTATTAAAATAATTTAGAGGTAATTAATTGACTGTCAAGCTATATGATTATAGGATAGTCAGGGATTCGATCTTGTGAGCTGAAAAATAAAAGACCGATTTATAAACAAAAAAGTTTTTTAAATTTATTTTCGCCAACGTTTCGTTCTAAATTTCAGGCCTTCATCAGGGCAAATAGGGTGATGGGGACAGAGTGACTTCTGCTCTACGGTAACTAAATCATGAAATCATGAGATCTCATCATGGATCATCACCGAGTCCCTGACTAACCTCTCCTCTTATAAAAATAATGGTTAAATTAATGAAACAAGTTAAAACCTACAAAGGGGACTGAGGGCATAATAATCTTATTTCAGATTCTGTTTCAAATCACCTTTTTCTGCATTATTATGATTTATGATATTTAATTATTTAAAAAAAAGTCTAAGCACAATAAACTCAATTGGGCCGATCTGCTTCACGAACATAAATTATCAACAATATAAATTTTCGAGGCTCTCATTGGTCTCTTTCTGTTCTTTAAACAGCATTGATCAAAAGGAAACTTTTTTTGTCTTTTATATATATATATATATATATATATATATATATATATATATATATATATATATATATATATATATATATATATATATATATATATATATATTGCGTACATTATAATTTTTAATGGGGTACATTGGTGTCCTTGCTCGTCTATCCCGGGACGTAACCCGTCCTCAGAGAAGAGCCCAGGTTAACCCGCGACAAACTATCTGGCACCCATCTTCTCCTTATCCTAGGATAAGAAGGAGACTAGGCAGGGAGTCAAGGAGGAAGTGAGAGGGGGAGAAAAATGCCAGTGCATTCACTCCCTTGATATTTTAACTAAACTAGCTAAAAAGGAAAATCTCAAATTAAATTTAAACGTATTATTTAAAAATTAATTTTATTATTATGTTCATTAAATGTATATGTGAGTGTGTGTATATACACTCATGAATATATTGTATTTATATTCTTTATTAAGTTTTGATTTATACTGATAGTTATAGCTTCTCATTTTATTGTTTTATAAGATAATTATTAATAATAGCTGAGTTTGATATAACTCTCTGAACTATTAATAATGTTATCCTTGATGAATAATGTTATGGCGGTTATATTACACACTGTGTTTCGAGTAGCCTAATGTAAATAGTTTTTATTTCTTAAGGACAAGCTAACTTTTTTTTTGTTAAATTTATAGTAAAAATAATTGACTCTACTAGAGGAATTTAGGTGTCTCCGCCAATCTTTAGGTCCTCTCCGGCCTTTCAAAAATAACGAGCATCTCGTTTACTGAAAGGTCTGTTCTATTCTTTTCCCTGCATTCTCTTTAGAAGAATAAAGGCACGTTTTGGTATGAAATTTGAATTATCATTACTCCCTTTATTCTGTGGGTCTTGATAAAGTTGAATAGACTCTACGAGACCTATTGAAACCCTAACCAACCGTTGAAGAAATTTCACGGGGGCTGAAAAAGAAAACCAATAAAAAAAGAAAAAAAGAAAAATGGGCTGTAGAAACACAGGACCTTTTCCTCGCTTTTTAAAAATAATATGTAGATATGGGGCATTGAAAATTCAATCTTTTATACAGCCTGTAGAAAGGTTATATTATAAGTAACATATTCATATTTGTTGTAGTTCCACGTTTTTCGTCGCTTCATTCTTCTCTCTTCATGTTTAATTAACGACCGAACTAACACATTTTCATTGTTCATAATATCAAGGAAAAATAATGTTAGAATTATTTTTACTTATCACCTCAGAGTTTTCAAGGAACAAACCTCCAGTTTTCAATAAAGCAAATTTTTACTCACCATCCTGAAATGTTTTATCACAATTAATAGTTTACTACTTTCAACGTATTTACTCAAAATAAATAAATAAACTTTTTAAAAAAATATTACAAAATAAATGAAATAAATTTTCCTGGGTGACAGAATTTAGATGTAGACTTCCCCTTGCTGTTATGTCCGGAGAGTAGGTGTGGGTGAAGAGAGTGGTATCGAGGAGTGGGATATGTGTTCGGAGGAGATGGAGATAGGACTAGACACGTTTCCTTTAATAATGCACCACGTGTTAAACCAGTCGCTCTGTACTGATTAGGGAAAATTAGTTCGTTCCGGCCTGGACATTACCGACCTCATCTCTCTCACGCTCACTCAATCTCCAGCTCTCTCTCTCTCTCTCTCTCTCTCTCTCTCTCTCTCTCTAACTCCCTCATTCTCTCTTCCTTCATCTCTCTCTCCCTTCATCTCTCTCTCTCTCTCTCTCTCTAACTCCCTCATTCTCTCTCTCTCTCTCTCTCTGTCTAACTCCCTCATTCTCTCTCTCACTCTCTCTCTCTCTCTCTCTCTCTCTCTCACCCTCTTTTATCTCCTTACTCATTCACTCTTTCTCACTCTCTCTCTAACTCCCTCATTCTCTCACTCTCTCTCTCTCTCTCTCTCTGTCTACTTCTCTTTCTCACCCTCTCTTATCTCCTTACTCATTCATTCTTTCTCTCTCTCTCTCTCTCTCTCTCTCTCTCTCTCTCTCTCTCTCTCTCTCTCTCTCTCTCTCTCTCTC
>KZ807243.1:246020-263733 GCA_000696205.2 Oncopeltus fasciatus
AAAAAAAAAAAAAAAAAAAAAAAAAAAAAAAAAAAAAAAAAAAAAAAAAAAATTATTAAGTTTAATATATCTTTGTGGTTTTAATTTTTTATTGTTACATTATTTAGTAAAAATGATATTTTATCGTTTTTAAATTTGTATATTATTAAAAAAGTTATTTATGTAATTTATATTCATATTATTGTTGTCATTAGCTTCAAGTAACTGAGATAAGTGTAGTCTGAAGAATTTTGTTAGGAACGGATGACTTTGTGTTCATAAATTAAATTTCTTCCCTTACCTCATTCTCTTCGAGCAAAATGCTTAAGTAACATCAAAGAACAATTTTCATAATGGAGTTACTGTTTCAAAAGAGTAAGTAATAAAAAAAAGTGCTTGTATAAAAGTAATAAAAAAGAAAAAGAGATGGGAAAATCTTGAAGGCCAACAACAGATGTTTTAGAATCAGTAATTCTCAATTAATTTAATGAATAAAGGATTCATTCGTAATATTATTATGATTAAAGAGTTGGAAAGGCTGTGTCATTAGCGAAGAAGAAGTTTGTGGATTCATTATCCGACAATTTATACTTTATCTTTTTTTCTTTTCGCGTCTGTATGTCTAAATAATTTAGTGCATTAGAACAGACAGTTCGATAGGGGGGAAAGGAAGGGAGTTCGGGGTGGGGGGACTGACGGAAGCTGAGCAGACAAAAAATATACTGATTAGAATTAATTAAATATTCTCTTTATATTGTTTGTTTTGAGTTTTTTTTTTGTTTTTTTTTTAGTATGCTTTTGACTTCAATTCTTGATTTTGATTCAACAAGCTTGCCTTTATTTGTTTTTGTTTTTCTTATTAGTCTAATCGCATTAAGGGCTTTTGTGTTAATGCCTAATGTAATAAAATAAATTAATAATTTCAAATTAAATACCTAGATAAATTTAATCTTGAATTCAGTTAATATTCATCAATATCATCATCTTGTCCGATAATATTCCGGATAATACTCAGATAAGTAAAACCTCCTCGGATTTGGCTTCCTTAACATAGGTTTTAGTTGTTTAGTTCAAAGACCTGAGCTGCTCACAATTGAGGCCATCAGTCAAACCACATCGGCAATACATATATGAATATAATCACATAAAAAAAAATGACGAAAAAAACCCGAAGGATAAATAAGGCTCTACATAGACTTGTAAGTATGTGGAAATTTATTTTTCAGTTTTCCGAGTCCCTGTGGTGCAATGGATAGCATTCCGGCCCGGCAAGCAGGAGATCGAGGTTCGAGTCCTGGCTGGGACAGATATATTTTTTTTATTCTATTCCCTCTCATTAATTGCTTAGAGTACACTATAATTTCAGTTTTCTGTTTGTTAGTTTCCTCACTGTCCCTTATAATGAAATAGAGTACACTATAATTTCAGTTTTCCGTTTATTAGTTTCCTCACTGTCCCTCATAATGAAATAGAGTACACTATAATTTCAGTTTTCCGTTTATTAGTTTCCTCNCCTGGATTTAAAAAATAGAAAGATGCATAAACATTTATTTGAATAATATAATTATTAAACAATTTCAGATGGTAAAAAAGTGCTCCACCAAATCAATTCACTACAAAGGATTATAACCTTGAATTTATTGAAACTAAACTAATAATGTATATGGTATGATTGTCCATAAAAGCATCAAGAAACATTTTTTATCGTTGAATTTTAGAATACAAGCATAATCCAAACATGGAAAATGTTAAAGCAATAAAATACCACTAAAATTAACAGTCAATAAAAATTCAATATAAAATATTAACGAATAAACAAATATTTTATCAGCACAATAGCATTTTATAAATATAAAAACAAACGATTTAAATTATACAAATCAACATTATAAAATTAAAAATAAATAATAAATATTATGGTCCCAGAGAGTCAATTCCGCCCTAGATAATAGTTAATTTAAATAACTTTTTACTTTAAGATATAAATAGCTTTTATAAAACAAATAAACATTAAAAATAATATTTGGTTTTATGTAATTGTACTATACACTGAATCACACATACACACAAAATGATTTCTTTGAAGTAATAATTCAGTCACTTCTCTTCCATTCCCCTTGAAAATATCCTGTGTAGTGCTCAGAAAAAAATAAAGAAAGAGTGAGATGTCAGACCATCTAGAATTAGTTTATATTTGATTTAAAAAAAAAAAAAAATTGCTCAATTTATAAGTAATTTTCCCCCTCATATTACTAAGCCTAGCTTGAGGAAAAGGGAGAGAAGGAAAGGGAATTTCACCTAGATATGTTTCTAGACGAATCGCTGGGTGTCTCTTGCTCCATAAGGGGATCTGAGTTAAGCTTATAAAGGGGTGCAGTCCTCATCAACAACTTGGCTGCATCTTCTCGCCCGAGCTCAGAAAGTTTATTAATTAACGTGCCTGAAACAAGAGAAACAAAAAGTGGTTTTTAATTCCTTTCATTTTTTTTTTCAATTACAGACTATGATTTTATTCTTGTAATGCTATTTGTGATAAAACTTTTCTTATATCTCAATTCGCTACATAATTTATTTACCTTTTGGAAGTATATTTGTTGACCGTCGTTTTATGAAGAGAGGATTATCAGGAATTCGGTCTAGGTAGTTGAAGAATTAAAAACTTAAAAACTCAAAAATCGTTTTGACCTGAATTTCAGGCCTTCATCAGGGTAAATAGGGATATTAGGAGAGAGAGAGAGAGAGAGAGAGAGAGAGTGACTCGTGCTCATTTGAATTAGTCACGATGTAGACTCAGTTGAGCACGAGTCACTCTCTCTCTCCCCCTATCACCCTACTTGCCCTGAGGAAGACTTGAAATTCAGGCCGAAACGTTGGCTAAATATATAGGCAACCTGGAGGGAGGCTCCATGACCCTCAGTGGTTGAAAAGGAGGCTAACATAATTTTAAAAAAAACTATAAGAATTTAATAATCCCTTTAATATAATATATCAGTAATTTTTTAAATAATGACTTTAGTTGTGTTATGCAATCCCCCGTTAAATTTTATACAAGAAATGCAAAGTGAGTCAGAAAAAAAAATCCTACTACCTCAGCCGGGACTCGAACCCGGGTCTCCTAAAGTGCTGGGAGTAGAAGAAATTATCTGACTAGCCTCGGTGGTGTAAGGTTAGCACGCCGGCCCGGATAGCAGGAGATCCAGCTGAGACAGTTAGATTTCTATTGTTTGCATTTATTGTTTAAAATATCCAGTAATATTTCACCGGTTCCATCGAAGACGAATCAGAAATCCCAGAGTGAGTGTATCAGTTAGGAGTAGGCACTCTCGCGTAGGCCGAGGGTCTACATCCTAATGGAGCCGATATTTCCAGTACAGAAATGAATTATTGGATAAATGCATATGGACAAGTATTGCTTGATGGGCGTGGAGAAGTGAGTGTGACCATTTGCCTCCTAAGTTATTTTCTCCTTGGTCCTTAATGTGACTTTTAAAACTTAGCATTATCGAATCCATTCCCCCTTGACTTATTTATTGCCCCATTGCATTCCTCTTTCAACTTTTACTACCGCTGTTTCCTCGAAGGGAAGTTAATACAAGTTACATTCAATAATAAAACAAATAGGTGATTTTTTTTTTCGTTCTTTAGAATGTGCGTGGCATTGCCATTTCCATTAATCATAATTATTTTTATTTTTATTTTTTTTTGTGATCTATGATTTAGTAAGGAAAATATATTTTATTTTACAGTGTTTTTAAATTTTTTTTTTCCATCTGTATATTAATATTTTACTAAGGCAAAATGTTTTTAAACTTTTTTTTTTAAATATATAAATCAATTGCAGGAAAAAACGTTGTCCTATAAAGGGCTTATAAATATATTTTTTCGTTGTTATTTAATTTTAAATACTAATAAATGACAATAGAAACAAAAACGTTTTACAGTTGTTTTTTCTCAGCCTATTAATTTCTAAAATATTTTTATGTGTCACTCACTTAAGAGCCATGCTTTTCGAGATAAAAATAGCACCATCGAATATAAATACTTATTAAATAAGTAAATATAAAATCTTTAGTGCATTGATAAATTTTTTTTTGTGGTATTTAATCCCACGTAAATTTTAACAATTTTTAGTGCAAGGGAACAGAATAAGAAATCTAACTGTCCGTCCCAGTCAGGACCCGAACCTGGATCTTCTGCTATCCGGGCCGAGGCAGACGAATATATCGTCTTCTGCTCGGAGGAGCTAACATTGTGGAGCTGTTTAAATGACTCTTGTTATTTACTTTTAAATTTTAATTTAAGAATTTTTTTTTTGTGGTATTTAATCCCAGGTAAATTTTAACAATTTTTAGTACAAGGGAACAGAAAAAAAAAAAATGTAGAATGGTAAATGCACCGGCCGGAAAGCAGGAGATCCAGGTTCGAGTCCTGGCTGGGACAGTTAGATTTTTTATTCTGTTCCCTTGCACTAAAAATTGTTTAGTACATTGAGTCCTTTTTTTAAAAAAAAAAGGTTCTTACCTTTTCACATAAACCCGTCATATTTTGTAGCTGTATCCGAATAAAAGAAGTCAATCAATATACCACCATATATCTACTAGGAAAAAAACTTAACCACGGATTAATTTTATAAGATACACTTGTTTTTACTTGAAATTACATATTTGCTTTTCATAAAAATGGGATTTCAATCGCATACTGTAGACTCCAGCTCAACTGGCACAGAAACCTCAATATCTCAACTGACAGGTAAATAATCTAAAGGGTTATTATTATTTCTACCACCAATGAATATAGAACTCTCATACCTTATATTCTCCGTCTTCATTGGTTTCTGTACATCCTCTCCCGTTGGCGAGAGCTTTCGGACGACACTGTCCATCTTCTGGCCGAATACATACGTTCACTGTCACGGTCCGTATTCAACTCCGAACGTATGTGTGAACGTATGTATTCGGCCAGAAGATGGACAGTGTCGTCCGAAAGCGCTCGCCAACGGGAGAGGATGTACAGAAACCAATGAAGACGGAGAATATAAGGTATGAGAGATCTCAACTGACTTTTAGCCAGTGACTTTTAAAGTCAGTGGTTTTTTCTTCCCTCTCGCTTCATTAGGATTCTCATTTTTCTATTTTGAACTTATAATAGACTAACTGAAGCGTGCTATAGTAATTCCACATTTCCGCTGTTATTTCGGGGGGGGGGGGGGGGATAAAACGCGCCTATTCAGAAAGATAGCGGGTCACTGAACATGACTTAGAGAAAATACGGTACTTCTCTAACCTTTTAATATTTCATTCTGTTCTTACTTCCCTATCCCCCCCGTCTTCATACAATTTTGTCTAGAGAGCCTCAACAGTCAATAGAAAAATACGGACAATAGTCCGTAAAAATTAGTCTTTGGCTTCGTCATTATCCATCTTCTGTTTGTGCTTCGCATACATACATTTGCATTTAATAAATGTTTACATTATTCGAGTATGCTTTGTAAATTGTATGCATCGAAAAGCTCTTAAAACTACGGATACATACTGTGAAGACCCTGATCAGTGTACAATGAAGTTTTTCCAAAAAAAACAAAAAAAAAAAAAAAAAAAAAAAACTCACTGTCCAAAACAATTATGTTGGTTTTAAGAATTTTCTTACATAATAGTTATATAATTCTTCGCAAATTTCTTCGAATTGAAGAAAAAAAAGAGAGAATAAAAAAATCTATCTGTCCCAGTCAGGACTCGAACCTGGATCTCCTGCTACCCGGGCCGGTATGCTAAACCATTACACCACCGGGACGAGCTAAATATCTTATTAAATTCCCACCACAATATTTTATTCTATTCCCTCTCATTAATTGTTTAAAATTTACGTGGGATAATAAACCACAACCAAATAAATATTTATAAAAAAANCAGCAAGTTTACTCTTTGTTTACGTTGTCGAATAAGCAGAGTCTATTGTCCCACGGCTTTCTCGGCTACATTACTGAAAAATCCCACTGATTTTCTCTAATTCTCTTTGGGCTGCCGCTGCCATCAAACCTCCATTTCAGAAATAGCCCTTCTCAGTTTGATGAGATTTTAATCTACATTTTTTTGTAGTCGTTCTACTCCTCCTCGTCTCATGTTGTTAACTAAGGGCGTATAGTTGTCCCCTTGGAGAGTCATGAACCGTCTGTGTCTTCAAAAGGGAAGGAATAATTGATAATGAATGATTCCCTGCTGCTATTCTTTGTGGGGCATAATATTGATTTGATTATATGTCTGTCTATACTCAACAAGCCATACAGTTTTTGTGAATGCAAAACGAAAGACTGAGTTCATTATTCGTTTTTATTTCAGACAGTAACTTATGTGTGTGTGCGTGTGCGTGCCTGAGTTTGTTTGTATGTATATATAAAAGAAAAAATAATTTGCAACGATGTTTTTTTGTTTCAAAATAGATCTTCAATCATCACTTCCCCAGCAGTAACCATTGAAAATGTCTTACAAGAAAATTCTGTTATTCTTTCATAGTGGTTTTATTATTTTTCGAAACTGAGCAATCGACAATGATTTATAAGAAAATTATAAGAATTATTGAAAAAAAAATGTATTGAACATTAATCTGATTTGATTAGGATTAGGATCAGGTTATAGGGCGATCAACATCATGGCTATTACGCCCTGACTGTTGGGGTTTATCAAGGGTTAAATCTGTTATCCATTCTTTTAAATGGTTTCTGTTTTTTAGTGCTTGTTTACATTACGTTAAATAGTACTTGGTATACAATAAGTTATAATCGTACACACACCTACACACAGACATACACAAATATAGATACAAAACCATTTTAAAAGCAGAAATATTAATTATATAACTTAAAAAGTAAATTAACAATTAACATTGAAACAATAGATTAACAATTTTAATATAGCAACAATATAATACAATTAGATTTATATAGTGAATACTACAATAAAACATAAAACAAAAACAAACAACAACAAAATACAAAAAAAAATCCTGGATTTATTTTATTTACAACAATAAATAAAAAGCTGTAAAAATTATCAATTTTAAGAGTGGACATATTAAGGGGTATTTATAGGGCGTAATAACCTAGAAGTTGATTGCCCTTCAATCTACTACTACTACTACTACTACTCAATTTTAAAACGTAATTTAACTGGAAAAGCATGGGCATGCCTTTAGAACTTGTGAGTGCATATTTTCACAAAAACAATCTGGAAGGGGTTAAAACTTGATACGTATCAATGGGTTTGCTGCATATGAGTATCTATAAATGCATACTCTTATACACACAAACACACACATTTTTATAAAGAGTCCTCAATTACGAATTTGAATTTAATATTCCTTTATGGATTCAGTCTGTCCTTTCTGTGCGCTCATTTTACTTATAGAATTAAAACAATGCCCAAAACTGCACCTTTTTGCTTTTAGTGAATTATAAAATTATATTAGGAATCCTAATCTATTAGGGTTGTTTAGCAAATTATAAATAATAATAATCTAAAATTATCAGAGTCAACTTATAAGAATATGAATATACTTTTCTACCAATAAATGAAAGTTCTGTCTATAATAGTGCATTACAAGTTAGTGTTTTGTAGTGTTACTGTAAAAAAAATAAATAAATAAATAAAAAAATACTGGATTTTAAATTAGTTCTCTAGTATATATCTTGAAAGAGCGTAAATATTTGATAATGTTTTTTTTTCTTTCTGAAATCATTGTTTCTTTTGATTGATTATACCTGGCATTTACACAATATCCTTGATTCTCTAATACTCAGTTTCCCTTTGAGGCTGAACACATTAGTGATCAAAACAGGTGCAAAAGCTAATAACATAGAAAATGAAGGGGATATTTCGCCATTCATTCTGTATTAGAAAGTCTACTTCCTTCAGCAGTTCTTGAATTTTGTTGTGTAACCTCTTGGAACATACTCCAAATCACCTCATTCATTTTCTGATTTTTATAGACTTCTTTCTCCGTTGTCCCCTATATGTACAGAGTACTACTCACGAATGAATGAGAAGAAAATATTGTAAAGTTCATTTTAAATAAGTATTTACTCTTGCAGTGAATGGCTCTTAACTTAACTTACGAAACTGTTTTCTTAATTCTATGTTTCTGCAACGCAGAAATGAAAGGACGGTAATGCTCTCGAAAATGGTTTTATGAAAAAACTTTGCAGCATTCTGACATTTCTTAATGCACATTGTATTTTATGTTCTTTTCGTGGGTTCTTTTTCTATTAATTTAGGACTTTAAGCTCTTATTGTTTTTCCTAAATTTTTAGATAATTTATTTTTTATATCTTAGTAAGCATTATTTTCGTAATAGTAATAGTAATATTTGTTATAGTCTTATGTACCTAGAAATTAATATATTGATGCTAGCTAATCCTAGAATGGTAATATTTTCACAACATATTTTAAGCTTTGTACTAACCAAAGATGACCATCACAAAAAAAGTTCCTTTTCAATAGATTTGTTCTCTCCCTCTCTCTCCGCCTATATATATATTTGTGTGTGTGTGTGTGTGTATTCTTTCCCTTATTCACAGCCCCGAGTAAGACGAATATATATTCTTTGCTCAAAAGAGCTAACATTGTCAGATAATTTTTAATCTCTTGTTTTTACTTATATTAATTTTTTTTAAATATTGATATTTGTTGTGGTATTTAATACCACATTAATTTTATACAATAATACAATAAATGATAGGGAAATCGAGTCCCGGCTGAGACTGTAAGATTTTAATATGGGTTTAGACTCGGAGTAAAGTGCTGGGAGTAGAAGGAATTATCTAGCTAGCCTCGGTGGTGTAAAGGCAAGGATACTTGCCCGGAAAGCAAGAGATCCGGATTCGAGTCCCGGCTGAGATAGTAAGATTTTTTAAAATCTATTTTATAAAATAAATGTGGAATTAAATACTACAACTAATATCAATACTTATTTCTGATCTATGTCACAAATTTTTTTTTTTTTCTATGGGGTAATCGCTTGACAAAGAAGTAATTTTACAACATTGAATAAGTTGCCAGTTTCAAACTATAATTTAATATTCCTTTATGGTTTTAGTCCTTTTTAATTCTTTTTATCATAGAATTAAAACAATGTCCAAAACCGCATCTTTTTGCATTTAATGAATTCGCGCATAATGACTTTAGCCAGAATTAAAATTCTTGTTCAACTTCTCCTTTGTCTCCCCTTCTTCATTTACTAATAAAATATAATTTAACATTGAAAATTATTTTTCTCAGCATAAAAAAGATTTTTAATCCCCCAAGAAAATGACATGTAAATTAATTCCTCCAACCCTTATGCTTAATCAGTGACTATTAAATACTAATTACATTTCATCTCAATAAAATTTACATACTAATGCATTAACTTAGGCTACAATTTATAAGTCTTCTTAAATAAAATAAACTACCGCAAAGTTTAACTGGAGAATTTAAAAGTAAATATTCAAATTCTTTAATTTTCAATTCAATTTTTAATTATTATAATTTTTTATTATTTAAGACTCCCGCTTAGTATACGAGCATTATCACTATTTAGGCCATTTACAAACGGTTACAAAAGGAAAATATTTCTAATGTAAAATTATTATTACTATCTCAGAAAATGTTTGGCAAAGAATAATAATCTGATAAAAGGAATGTAAAAAAACATTAAATGGTCAGTAAAATTCAAATTATATTATTGGTAAAATAAAATTGGTCCCTCCTGTTTCCAAAACTATATTAACTTTTCTAATCTAGGAAAATTAAATCTCTCTCCCTCATACACTCGCTCTCTCCTCCCTCACACTCTTTCTCTCCTTATCTTCTCTCTCCCTCTCTCTTTTCTTCACTGTCTTACGCTCACTCACTCTCCAGCTTCATCACTCTCTCTCTCTCTTTTTCTCTCTCTCTCTCTCTCTCGCTCTCTCCTCCCTCACACTCTTTCTCTCCTTATCTTCTCTCTCCCTCTCTCTTTTCTTCACTGTCTTAAGCTCACTCACTCTCCAGCTTCATCACTCTCTCTCTCTCTCTCTCTCTCTCTNTCTCTCTCTCTCTCTCTCTCTCTCTCTCTCTCTCTCTCTCTCTCTCTCTCTCTCTCTCTTCCTATCACTCCCCCTCTCTCTATCCCCCTCCCACTCTCTCTCCCCTCCACCTCTCCCCACCTCTCTCCTCCCTCTCGCTCTCACCGTCCCTCTCTCTCTCTCCGTCCCTCTCTCACTCTCTCTCTCTCACTCCCTCACACTCTCTCTCCCTTACACTCTCGCTCTTTCACTCTCTCTCTCTCTCTCTCTCTCTCTCACTCTCTCTCTCTCTCTCTCTCCCTCCATCCCTCTCTCTCTTCCTTTCTCTATCCCCCTCACACTCTCTCTCCATCCCACCTCACCCCCACCACTCTCCTCCCTCTCGCTCTCTCCACCCATCCCCCACCTCTCTCCTCCCTCATCCACACACTCTCCAGCTTCATATCTCTCTCTCTCCCCCTCTCTCACTCTATCCCCCTCCCACACTCTCTCCTCTCCACCCATCCCCCACCACTCTCCTCCCTCTCGCTCTCTCCACCCATCCCCCACCTCTCTCCTTCCTCATCCACACTCTCTCTCTCTCTCCCTCCCTCATCCTCACTCTTTCTCTCTCTCCCTCCCTCCTTCCCTCCCTCCACCTCTCACACCCTCTCTCTCTCTCTACACTCCCTCCTCCCTCCCCCCTTCCTCCTTGCCCTCCAGGGACCAAGGGTCTCCAGCTATCTCTCCCCGCCTGTCTGCTGTGTGTGGGAGTAGGAGAGCCCTCCAGTCAGGTGTATCTGTAATGTTAGATCTGGGAGTACAGGTCAGACGGGCCCCGTCAGACGCCCCAAACCGGTTCCGGACTAGAAAGTCCATCCTCCTGCGTTCGGCTACGTACACGGGGTCCATAGCTCCCCTCCACCTTCTCTCCCAGCTAGTCTCCGGATAAGCCCCTTAGTTCTTCCGAAATTATATTGCAATGAACTTTAGTTTTTATCTTATCTTCTTTTTTTCTCAATGAATTTTACTGAAAATTAATTATTGATTATAAAGGAATTCATCTTATTAATAGTCAGTAGATTTTTCTAATAAAAATAAATAAACTAACTGGTATGCTTCTCCCTAAATCATTAATATTGATATTTAAAAAAGAAATTGTGCTTAAAAGGAATATAAATTTGAATATAATGGACTTTTGTACTTGTTACTAATTTCAAACGTGTATGTCCAATAAATAGCTTCCTTGGGAGTGGGGTCGATGGGCCTCTTCTCTCTGCACAGTGATGACCATATATTTGTATTATTGTTTATTTTATTTTATTTTTTTTATATGTGTATATTTTTTTTAAAATTTATTTATTGTATCCGTCATCAAATTANTTTTTTTATATGTGTATATTTTTTTTAAAAATGTATTTATTGTATCCGCCATCAAATTATAAGTTGTTAAGTAACAGAATGTATTAAATCAATATTTTTTTATTTAAAAAATAAATAGCTTCCAAGTTGTACATAATTGCATAAATTCTTTTCCCGGCGATACCCATCACGTATGTCCCTCAAAATACACATGCTTACATACACACACACACTTACATGTTCAAAATCTTTTGTAAATGCCTAGTTTAAAAATATAAAAATGGAAATGTTCAACTTTCCTTGTACACGCGTACAATATTCCTTAATATGCGTTCTTTTATAAAACTTATGGATTATAAAAATTAGGAAATTATATTTTAAACCTAGTTTATCCTAATTATAATTTTATTACATGATAATTAATGGGGATTACTGTTTTTTTTTTTAAATTAAGTCTTCCCTTTTCTTCCATCTGCTTTCTTTCCACAGTTTCTGAAATTAGTTCACATTCTAAATTTGGATTGCAAATTTTCGAAAGATTGTGTACGCAAGAGTGGTACAAGATAATTTATGTGTGTGTATATATATATATATTATAGAAGCTGGAGATATTATATATAATGTATATATATAAAAATTAACAATAAAAAATGACATCATTAAACAACAGTAATACATTGAAGGATTTGATTAATAGAATTAAATAGTTTGTGAACTCGCAAAGTATTTGTTTCCTTCAAAATGAGAATTTAAATTATCTAAATATTGTTGAAGTAAAAGATTGATAATTTTCGGAAATTTAATAATAAAAACATCATATTGTGTTCCTTAAGAATAAGTATGCCCTCACGTGTTGAAATGATGCTTTCCTAGTTGTATAACTATTGAACCAAATGTAATGGTCTTCTGCAAGAATAATATTTATTTACGAAATTCTGTGCAATAAATACCAAATCGATATGATCTATGTCATAAGTCATTCGTTGCGTCACTCTCAGAGTTTCTCTTAACGAATTTATTATCAGATTCAAAAGCTACAAAGAGAAACTTATAAACCCTGACATTTATAAATATTACAGCTCTTGTTTTTATATTAACAAAATAAATTATGTTTGTAATTATTTATTCTCTTGATTAGTAAGGTTCTTCGATAAAATTAATTGGAATTTAAGATAATTATGTTCTGATTAAAGAAAATTTAGCTGAAATCTATTGATAACCACATTGATATGTTTTGTAAAACATCGCCATGGTAACCTATGGTTAATTAAAAGCTTTTTAATGGAAGTTAAAAATGTAAAATAAAAAATAGTTGGCATATTTGTATTCGTATACAACTTAAATTCCTTACATTAAAATGTTGTAGAATGCTATAATTGCCTTATCTTATCAAAATGTAATAAAATTTCATGAACTTTTTGCTTTTACAAAAAAAAATAAAACATGAAAATAAATATATAAAATTTACAATCAAAATCAAGTAGAATTTAGTCTATAAGATATGGACTCCGTTTATCAAAAAAGATTATCTATATGTATGGTTGATTAAGATATTACTTCTTGCCCTTAAAATTTTATGTTTACTCAACTTGCATATTGCTTGAAGATTCTACTAAAATTAGTAAATTAAAAAAAAAAATCTAGTTGTGGGTATAACCAGTTATAAATTGAAAATATTATGAATTATTGATTATTATTATTTTTCATATGTTTTTATTTAAGTAACATTATATATTATTATTGTTTTATGCGAAAATTAAATTTAAATTTATTTATGAATTATGGTGATAATTGTGGTAAAGTAATCCCACTTATCATTTATAATTTGAATCGTACAGGGAGCTAGGAAAAAAAACAAAAAAAAAACTCTCTAGCTCAACATTCTGGGATGAGATAGTTTTTTTCTTCTTTTTTTTCTAGCTTTCTGTACGATACATATTAATTTTTTTTTTTTATTAATTGTAAAATAAACAGCTAGTAAATTGCTGAAGCAATAAGCAGCTAAACCCCGTAACTGTTGGTCCAATTGAATAAACATAAACTTACCTATAGCCATATAAAAATCAATTTAAAAAATTTGTATCAAATTGAAATTACATTGATACTTTTTATAAAACATTTATTTTCGTATTAACTATTATTGGCTTTAATGTGGTTCACATAAAGAGTGCACAAGAAAGATACATTGAACATGGTTTGATTCAATCAACAGTTAAAGTCATTGTGTGCTGCAGTGGATTTGTGCGAGAGATTGTAAAGCCCATGTAAATTGGCGGTATAAACATGTAAATTTGGCCCCGCTACAAGGGCTGATTAATTAGGGGATGATGGAAATTTATAACAAATAATTCAGAGCTGCAAATGAATATCTCCTGACCGCTATGGTTGGAGGGAGCAAAACAGAGATATGAATAAGAGAGAGGGCAGTGATTTATTAATATAAATCTCTTATATTTAAATAAATAATTTTCTTGATTGGGGGCTGGCCAATGAAAGAAGAGTGGTGTTAGCGAAGGAAAAATTATTTTACTCTTAATGTATTTTCTTCTTTTCCCTTTTAAAATTATTTCTTTCAATGAAATATACAATTTTTTTTAGAAATTTAAAGGATAGCATAATAATAATTCGAAATTAAATACCTCGGCTTAAATTTGACCCGTATCTGGCAAAACTTCTTCTCTCCTCTCTCTCTTTCTCTCTGCTCCACCAGGTTTAAAATAAAAAACATTTATGAAATACATTTATTATATGCCCTTCTATACTCTCTCCCACTCCCTTTCTCTCTCTTCTCTCTCTCCCTTCTCTTATTCCTCCTTACTCTTAGTCTCTCTTTCGCTCTATGTTATTCTTTCTCATTCCTCCTTTCTGATTGGATCCGAACATCGTGCCGATAAATCTTAAACTAATTTCTAATTTATGCCATGCCATTCTTCCGGTTATAATATAAAATATTTAAATTATATTTTTCAGAGATTAAGTTTGCAATGTAACATTGAAAACATGCAAGCTTAAACTTTCGAAAAAGTGAAAAAGTGTCTTGCACAAAATAAATATTGCATTTAAAGTTGTTAGTATTTTTCACACACTCTAAGCTTAAGAAATATAAAATATTTAAATTATTTTTTTCAGAGATTAAGTTTGCAATGTAACATTGAAAACATGCAAGCTTAAACTTTCGAAAAAGTGAAAAAGTGTCTTGCATCAACGAAATGACTTTTGATTAACCCTGATTTGGCTTGCAATGTATTCCAAGCAAAACTATAAATTCTTATTATTTTTTATACAGGTCTTTATTAATATATACAGGTCTTCCGGCTAAATATATTTTTCATGTTTGAAATGAATTTATTGTACATTTCATCCACCCAATCAACTGCAAACTGTGAATCTTTCACATAAATATGTTCTCTGTTATAGCGGCTATACTTTACCAGCCCTACCATGCCATATTATAATGCTATTCTATACTATAATTTTCAATGATATGCTACAGTTTTGTTTAACACTGGGGAAGCACGTAAAGAGAGGACCAGACGGGAAGAAGCTAATTGAANAATATATAATTTTGTCTTTCCGATACTGTCGGTATGGTACTGTTAATTTTTTAATACTTTATTATCTTGAAAATCGTTTTAGAATAGTAGTCACTCTCTGAAGTCGTGAAAAGTGGAACATTACGACTACTCACTAATCCTCATCGAAGCCTATAATAAAATCAATAATAATTTGTCATTTGGCGAAATTGGATGTGAGTGATGTCAAAATGCCCTCACAGCCGTCTCAAGTGGAAATCAATTTCCCTTAAGCGGATTCAATTATGTCCTACTTCCCCAGGGAGAACTAAGTTATATTTAAGGGAATAATTGAATTATAATTTCAAATTTAAATTACATTCCTCTTTGCCATTGGATGTGTTATTTCTCTCTTTTATTATTTTCGAGGAAATAAAAAAAAAATATTTGAAATTAATTATTACTTCATTCTCTTGAAACCCCTCAAGAGTGTGTAATTTATAAATAACAATTTTTTGTTCCCTCTTATCCTGGGGTAAAAAAGTTCATCGAAACTTCGCCGTGACATCAGGAACGGTTATCTTTAGGTCCTGTAGCTCAAACCTGAAAGCTGTTTCACCTAAAAGTGTAATTACAAAGTAATGCACATGAAATTCTTACTCCCGTCATTTTAGCGGAATTCTGTAGGGGAAGTCAAGCTATTCACGTTGGTACCTTCACCTACTCTACTTGGGAAATGATATAAATATGGGCCGTTAATATATATCAAATATTAATAATAATAATAATAAATTAATGAAACTTGTTAAATTTTGTAGATCTAGAAAAGCTCCTGTTGCAAGTGATGCTAAATTTAGGCTAGATCACATTGGGGCACTAATAATAATTTGCCAACTCAGAACAAAATGGTATTATATACTAAACATATTATATATAAAGAAATACTGCTGAGCGACTATTGAACCTCAAATGATCCTTTTAACAGATTTCCCGTGGGGAAATCATGGTATTTACATTGTTACCATGACACGACTTTAGAAAAATGTTAAGGGTTCATCAATCCTACATTAGAGAAGAAAATCTATTCTTCCAATCTATCCTAAGTCAGAAGTTTCTACTGTACTGTTACACTCTCTCTTCGTGGATGCGACCCTCGCTGTTTGGGTAGATGAGAAGCATGTTCTCTGGTGGAAACCACGCATTTGCAGGTGAGGAGGTCTAGGGGTAGAAAATGAGAGAATCTCTTTTGTCGAGCCGGAGTGGGGAGTCTGGAATGCATCACCTTCCACGTTAAAGCCTTACATATAATGTATTTGACTACATGTCCGTTTCTTTTCGAGCAAGAAGAGAAATATACTTTGAGGTGTGGCCAAGCGTGAGAAAATAAAAAGTATCATTTGTATAATACCCCATAAGAATAGTAATTGCATTATAAAGCAATATGGAAAACCAATTATTCGCCCTATTAGTATATATTTTTAATTTTGTCAGGGCAATGCGCTTTTAAAACCAATGGTCCCATTCTCAAAGCCACTGAAAATTCATGGCCCCTCTCGCTTCGCAGCGAGCCTCAGCCTGCTACTATAGTAGAATTGGTTTTAGGTAAATAATCTAAAGGGTTATTATCACTACCAATTAATATAGAACTATCATACCTTCTATTATCCGTCTTCATTGGTTTCTGCAAATCATCTTCTGTTGGCGAGCGCTTTCGGACATTGTCCATCTTCGTGGCCGAATACATGTGTTCACTGTCACTGTCTGTATTCAACTGCGTTTGTATTCTGTGGGTTGGTCGGATGCGTTGATTGAATACAGACAGTGACAGTGAACACATGTATTCGGCCAAGAAGGTGGACAATGTCCGAAAGCGCTCGCCAACGGAGGATGGTTTGCAGAAACCAATGAAGACGGATAATAGAAGGTATGATAGAATTTTCCTTATTGCTCTCTAGTAAAATAGTCTTCGCTCCAGAACATATTAATCGAATAATTTTATTGTTTCTAAAATTTTATATTTTTTAAAAATAACATTATGGCTATTGGTTATAATTATGATTAAAACACAAAATGATTGTCCTTCCAATGAGTGAATTAGTTGAAATTGAAGTAATATAAACCTGAAAATGGAATGGCAAATCCTGCATTGGAATGAACCTCCCATGTTGTGAATTGCGAATGGCTGTGTGATTCTTAGTGAGCATTCAAAACCTGAATATAATTTTGAGAAATGTACTGCCGCCCTGTTTTACAAAAGTCTAGTTCTCTTCCACCCCTGTGCCTCGTCCAACCCCATTACATCCTGTTCCCTCAACTTTTCCTCCCTATATTTACATAATATATGTAAATGCCTGCAAAGTACAAAATGTATGCATATAAAATAGAAAGTTTCGTCAATGTTGATCGATGCTACATTGGCCTCCCTTCTCTCCTTGTCAAAACATCTTCCACTCTAACAATATTTCCCTCCCCTCACCACCCTTATACTTGTTTTATATTTAAATCCCTTTATCGTTCTGAGTAACTTTTTGTAAATTTATTTTTACTTTAAACACAATCGAAGCGCTGATGATAAAACAATGAACTTTGTTACAATAAAGAAAAATACAGATTTACAATCAAAATTTAATTTAAAACTTCCCCGGCTTCTCATAAATATTTAAAGAATACATATAATGTATTGATGTTTTCAACTATATCTACATAGAGGTTTATATTAACTTTACCTATTTTGCCCAGTAGATAGTTATGATATATACTTTAAAAAACACTTAAAAAAATAAATATAGTACTCACTTATACATATTTTCGATTTTTTTTGTTTTATATATATATAAGCTCTTTA
>KZ807243.1:356941-369202 GCA_000696205.2 Oncopeltus fasciatus
TATATATATATATTATAAACTCTCTACCCAGGGATATATGGAATTGAATTGAATTAAACCTTAAAGTTATTATTGTATGGGGAGGACAGGCTTGTATTCACCTGATTTTTTTTTTAAATCCATTTAAAATTATTAAGTCATATTTTAAATTTTTCGCAATGCAAAATTGATTTTGGGTTAGAATTGTCAAAATGGACGGCACTCTTGCCCATGGGATCCGTGCAGAACTGACAAGCATTTGGTAAAAAAAATACAATAATAACTTTTGTAATGGTATTTGAGTTTAGAATTGGATGGTAATATATATTTTATTATTTTCCAAAGTTTTATTAGATTGGGATATTTTTTTAAAATATTTTAATATCGACTTGTAATAAATCATTATTATTGCATCATTATTTATTATTCTTCATGTAAATTTCTTAAGACTTCGCAAATATATCTGTTGTATGTTTTTATCACAAGTTGCTTCTAATCTCATCCTTAATAATGAAATTTAAATATAAACATTATATCATATTTCTCATGGATATAAAAATCATTGTTATCATGATTTTTAGATCTTGAATTCATTATATTCCTTTTTCATGCTTGGTGCGTGTTTTGAATAACTTTCAAAGTAGTCATGCGAACATTCTAATCAGATTTAATACTTATTAAAAACTGTTATAAACTCCTTAATAATAATTTAGATGATCATAGGCACAATTAAATCCTAAGCATTCAATGTGTTAATTTCTCGTTTGAAAATCCTGCATTAAATAAAGTTTGGTCTGTTGTTTTTTTATTTCCTGTCGCAATCATCAGATGAAATTAAAAACGTTTTCAAATTTTATAAAATTTTGTTTTGCAAACTACTGCCTACAATATTTTTTGGTTCCTTCCTAGTCTTGATAAATTTGGAAACTTGTAAATTATTCCTGAGTGGTAAGGAAAATGCTTCTCCAACTTGCCTAGAAGTTGAGTTACAGATTAATAATATTCTGCCATAGAAGTTGCTCTCTTCTATAAATCAGTAGGGTATGGCTAATAACCGCTATTAGCCCACAAATATTCCTCTAAATATTTCGATAAATTATACCCTTCCCGAATAAGAAAAACGATAAATTCTCTTAGCTTGGCCATTATATTCCTCATCCATCTTCAACCCTTTAAATTTATGTCTTTAACTTAGATTTTATTTCCCGAATTTTTTTTTTTTTTTTTTTTAATTTTTTTGTTCGTCATTCCTATCTATTATCAAATGAAAAAAATTATATGCATAAGTTTGTGAGAACAGAGGATTTTCATGCCTATATGTGTTGCATTTATTACGCGACTATATGGTAAATGTTTTATTCCGAATCTATGCACTTATTGTACTTTCACAAATAAAGTTTTAAAAATTGTTTCTTGCTTATCAACTAGGTCATGTGAATCTTAGGTTTATAATTATTATTGTTAAGGTATATTAAGTAAGTGTTTAGAATTAAAGATACACTTTGCTATAAGCTTAACTTTTTTACAAATTTATTTTTTTTTAAATTGAATATAAAAACTAAGCAGTGTCTATCAGATTTCACTGATATTAATTTTCATTTAATATTTGGAAGTTAATTAAATTTAACTTTTATTAAAATTAATTATTTTAGAATGTATAGAAATTTTTCTAGTTTACTTAAAACGTGCTCGATTAAAAAAAAAAGAAGAAAAAAAAAAGAGAGTCTGAATTACTTTTGTACTTACTCATTTGTAATTTTATTAAAGCCAAAGTTAAAAACTATGGGTTTATGAAGTAATTGAATATTTGTAAAAAGGAATTACCTATGAAAATTTAACGTGATCATTCACTGTAAGAAAGTTATAGTACAAGCAACCCTTAAATTAAAATTGTATGCAGATTATTCTCACTTTTTGAGTAAATATCTTAAATACAATGTCTTAATCCAAGTGGAAGATCAGGAAGACACAGATGGCTATGTTTAGCTAGTTATCCATGGTTTAAAAATCAGTGACGATGAACAACATAAGATATTAACGTTTGTGACATTCAGGCGTATTGACTAAACTTTGTCTGTAACAATTGTAATGTTATTTCCCATAAAGACAGCTACTGACATCTACTTAAATTAAACTGGTGGGGAAAATCTTTGAATATTCGCTTTAAGGCTATTTTTCTCAGAGTCCTTGTCAATTTCCAATTTTCCCAAAAGGACCCTTAAGTCGCTGGCGAGCTGCTTATATGGAGCATCAGGGTAGTTTCTTCTAAATGTACTTTATACCTGCGGATGTCCAGGCCAGCCCCGACTGGTCCAGGGCCAAATCTTTGTTGGGTGTAGACTCTCTTATGGGCGTTCGTAACAATAATCTTTCTTGAAATGGGAATAAATGAGATGGTGGAGAAATGTTTCGTAATTTGTAGAAAGGTACTGCCCAGAGCTAGTTTCCTTAAAGGAAATTGCTAATGCAAATTTATAGAAGGATTGTTTCTAATGCAAATTTATAAACCACAATTCAAAGAAGTTTCAATTTTTTAAAAAGTTGTGAATGAAAGGCCATGGTTTCATTCCCAAGTCGAGCAGCCTTCGACAAGACCAAGGCTATACTGGTCACTCTTAATTTCTCTAATTAATATCTCACCGAGCATGCGAAGAGGAGTGAAAGAATCACTGTTTTCCCATCACTTCTCTTTTGTTTAATCTGGACAATAAATTTATATATTAATTTTTAAGAAATTGTTACGTGATAGGCTTAATTGGATATTTGTCATTTGCTGATAAAATTTGCTTGCATATAGAAAATGATTTAGGAGAATTATTTTGCCTAGTGTTGTTACATTTATGAAAGAATTACTGGGCACCAGTGTAGCTAATGGGATCCGTTGGGGTCTCGCAAAGAGTTTTTCTGGTGCTACGGGTTCGAATCCCTTTTATTAATTGATAAAGGTTTCTCCTAAGCCATAGATGTTTAGAATTGGGTGGCAACATTTAGATTGCCCCTCCAAATGGTTTTAGTGAAAGCTCACACAAAATATATTAAAAAATAAGAAACCATACGACCAAAATTAATTTTGTTTTGAGATTTGTATCACCCACTTCGGTAATATGTTTATTACGGTGTCCACAGGAAAATCATTATATCATTTCCGCATAAAAAGTGATTTTAAGTTCCCAAAACATACTTAATAATTAATTATTGCAATTAATATGCATACTTAATAACTAGTAATATTTTCATTTATTACTTTGTATGATTGTTTTATTGAAGCAGCATTTAATTTCTTAAAGTACTCAAAAATTATAAAGATTTATAATCTAAGGTCCGCGAACCTAATTGCTAACATCCTTATGACCATTTATCGCCTTATCGATTCATGTGTTCCTTGTGAGAAATTAGGTCTTCTTATTTGAATAAATAGTTTCTTCACAGTTACCTATAAATGTCTCCCTCGATTTAAGGAAATAATATTTATTGCTGGGGAAGTTAATGACTGAACTTTAAATGTATTCCCTTACTGTAGTAGAGAGCTTGCTGTAGAAATGTAGAATTACATCAAGAAGGGGGGGGGGGGCTTTGTCGGAACCGCAAGTCTCTGCTTGGCCAAGGAACGATCAATCTAAACCCAATTTTAGCAGAATTGAAATTCAAAATAAGCAAACGTTAACCACTAATGAATTTAACGTTAATTCAAACCCATTGAATCCCCTTAATAACATTTCTGTGAGTTTAATATTCCTATTGATTTTAGCCCCTTCTTTCAACAAAGTTATTCCAACATCCATTAGTCATTCATAGAGGATTCATTCGCTCTTTGAATGATTTATACCTCATGCTCCGAAAGATTGTATTGTTTACGTAATGCAAATTAGTATAGGTTTTTAGGTAAAAGACATTTTAGCTCTCAAAAGAGCTCTTACCCAAAGATACTTTGTTTACTCACTTATAGTTAGATTAACTGTCATTTCTTGCTTAACTATTTCACAACAAATTCTATACATATGCTCCTTTATTATAACAAGTTATTCCAACATACCTTTAGTCATTCATAGAGGATTCATTCGCTCTTTGAATGATTTATACCGCATGCTCCGAAAGATTGTATTGTTTAAGTAATGCAAATTAGTATAGGTTTTTAGGTAAAAGACATTTTAGCTCTCAAAAGAGCTCTTACCCAAAGATACTTTGTTTACTCACTTATAGTTAGATTAACTGTCATTTCTTGCTTAACTATTTCACAACAAATTCTATACATATGCTCCTTTATTATAACAAGTTATTCCAACATACCTTTAGTCATTCATAGAGGATTCATTCGCTCTTTGAATGATTTATACCGCATGCTCCGAAAGATTGTATTGTTTAAGTAATGCAAATTAGTATAGGTTTTTAGGTAAAAGACATTTTAGCTCTCAAAAGAGCTCTTACNTCTCACAAACAAATACATATTTTGAGGAGCTCGAGAAATCTTATTTTTTGGAAGGGATAAAAAAATTGGAGAAACGTTGGACGAAGTGTATAGAGCTCAAAGGAGACTGTTGAAAAATAAAATTACTTTTTATCAAAAAACCTTTGTTCTATTTAAAAAGTCACGCACTTATTGACCCGCCCTCGTAGAAAAATTCGTCTTTTCAGTCTGGTGGCCCTGCACCAATTCAATTTATTCCGCTGCTTCAAAATGTTACGCTGCTCCAATTTGCTTTCGAAAAACTGAATCAATTAAAAATTAAAAGTATGTATTGCTAATTTCCATTTCGTTAAAATATATATATATATATATATATATATACATTGTATATATACAACATATACAATGTATGTATTTTCACCTCTTCGTTGAACAAAACATTACATGTACATTGCAACAAAAAAAATTACTAACGCATAAGTAGTTTTGCACTATTTTAAGGATCTTGCATCCTAATTTCAGTAATTGTTACCAATAAAAAACACCATTATTGGATATTGTATAAGTAATCATTTTTTAGTCAACATCTCAATTTTATTAAATGTTTTCTTTTAAAGAATATTTAAATAATTGAATAGTGAATATTGGCTATAAATGTAAAAATTTAAATTTTCAATCAAAACTGTGGTTTTTATTAATTAAAATTTGGATTGAACCTAAATATTTTAAGATTATAAATTATTATTTTTTCTTATTTTCACACTTCTTTTTTGCTGGGATGAATAAGTTAATTAAGAAGAAAACATAATTTAAATAATAATTGAAATTATTGATTTATTGATTACTCTGTAATAAGAGTTTTTTTAATGATTTAGTTTAAACTATTAAATACTCATTTCTTCTTTTATAAAAATATATAGAACAGCTAGTAGTGAATATACTACCGGTTAATGTCGGTCGATTCGAGAGATATACTGCATATTATCTGTCGAATGAATGTAGAGCGACCAGAATACAAGTTTCATAGTTATATAACATGGGCGGCCATAGTTGGTGTGAGGCACTGCCTTCTGAATATGAAATTCTTGGTCGTTCTATCTTCTTTGGGGGCCAGTGTACCACATTTTGCAATACAGTATATCTTACATGCACCTTTATGGGCTGTATTCAATAAATTCTCAACCTAACTGAAATATTTTTATATCTTTACTTTTTATTGCTTCTTTTTTTATGATACCATATTTTGATTTATATTTTTACTAATTTTTTTGATTATTAAATGCCCATAAATGGAATCATTGCGCACAATTAGAAAAGTCCATCTTACGAATTACTGTGTTTTATTAAAGATCCAATTTTATTACTTTTTACATCTATTATGATTTTTAAATCTTTACTTTAAGTCAAACAACAAAGAAGATATGATTTCGGTATCCATTCGTCTGATTTTAACGCCATAAATTAATTCATTCAGGAGTTTAGCGGACCACAATTATGATTTTTACAATGTAAAATCGGTGAAGATTCTAGCAAATCATTCAAACGTGTCATGTTTCAAACGTGAATAGCTTGATTTCCCCGCGGGAAATATTTATAAAATAAACAATGGTTTAAGCTTAATGCTTTTACGGGTTCATAACCGGATTTTTTATTTCATATACCCAATGTTCAGCAGCTAAGAAATAAGATGAAAATGCTATGAATTTGACATACTGACTCCTTCTCATATTGGGAAGATACAGATTGGAATTAATTTCTTAATTGAAAAATGTTCAGCTTTTCCGATATTAAAATTAAAATTAAAAATTCGTCAAACTGGAATAGCGCAAACTAAACAGATTTTCTTTATTTCGTTGAAATGAACTTTAACAGAACAAATGATGATCTAAAGCTCAACAGGAGGGAAGAATTAAAGATGGAGTTCAACTATTCTAGTTAAATCATAAATAAATATCGTTCTTATGACGTATCGTTCATTAAAAAGTTACGTAACATAATTGTCACGAAATTGCGATGTTATTATTATTTTAAATATTCCACTTCGTGAATGGACTCATTCTCCCTGTAAAGTGACATATAATTAATTTATTATAATTAATTTGTAGTATATACATTTGTATATATTTGTTTGTTTATACGATATGCTATCAAATTACAAGATGTTATATTAACATAATGTAATAAATAAAGATTTGATTGAAAAAAAAAGAAAAAAAAATTAGGCCAAAACGTTGGGAACAATAAAAACTTATTTCGTTTAGAGATAAGGTTTTTTTTTTTCAGAAATTCCAAGACCCGGTCACCGACCAATCCCTCCTCATTGAATAAATTTTATTGAAAACTCCATACAATAAATAACTTTAGGCCCGGATAAGTTTTTTTTTTTTTTTTCAAATTCTTGGATTTTTTTTTATAAGATCTAATACCACTAGCTCATCCCCCTTCCTAACAGAACTAGCGTCGTCTACAAAATTTCCTGTTCCACACCTAATTGCCATGGTTCTTACATTGGACAAACAAAAAACCCGATTTCCCGCAGAATCAATAAACATAAAAATTACATAAAGATAAACTAATAAAAACTACCCTCACTAAACATGTTTTTCATGAAGAACACATATTTGACTTCGAGGGCATAACCATTCTTTCCACTGAACCCTATGAACACAAACGCCTTTTATCTGAAACATAGAACAAATTTTTTCAACTTTTTAAAACATTTTCAACATTCTAAAAACCTGTCAAATATTTTTCCATATCCAAAGTTACCTATTCCCAATAATACCCTTCCTTTTTTCCTTTTCCCTTTGCCTTTTTATTGCCCCCATTTGAAACAGGCCGCCTCTTACCTTCCCCCCATCCTTCCACCACCCACGGAGTTTGTCTGAAAAATTATATTTCTTCTCAGTCATGGAAATGTGACGTCCTCTCTCGTCTTCATGATAGGCAGGTGTGGTAAATTACTGTTTTAATTTTATTCAATTACTTTTTAAAAAAGTTGTTGCCTGCATGTTTTTAAAATTCTCTTACATAGCTTTCTACATTCATACTTTTGATATCACGTTACATTATGGTAATTCTATATTATAATATTGACATTTATTATTGTATTCTCATGACATTGTATTTCTACAGCCCTGCAGATGTCTTACAATGTAAGCCGAAACGTCGGCAGATCATCTTTAAAACAATACACTTTTGTTAAATTTGTATTTTTTTAAATTTGTGTTTTCTGGATCTACTTTGACCGAACCCCAACTAAAATCATCTAATAGTTGTACAATTATGTGTCGAAAAAGGAAAATTGTTTAAATGAGTCTCATTCATCATTTTTCTTGTATTATTAAACGAGACAAAACTTATTGATTTATGACTTTTAAGGAAAAAGTTATTGTTTCGAAAATATATTTATTATTTAATTTATAAAATATTAATTTATTTACAAAAAGAGAGTTTGTTGACCGTAGATATTATTCTAAGATTCGGTAGATCTACCTCGACCGAACCCCAACTAAAATCATCTTAGAGTGTATTTTTATTATTTGCCCTTATGCAATTTTTTTTTAAACAGTATTTTTTGGATCAAACTCGACCGAACCCCAACAAGAACCTCTACTAATAATTTCCACGATCAAAAACTCAGTGGTTATTCTAAAGGTATAGTTTTTATATTTGTACTTACTTTTTAGTGAGTATCTACTGTTTGCTNATTTCTACAGCCCTGAAGATGGCTTACAATGTAAGCCGAAACGTTGGCAGATAATCCTTCATTAAAAAAATACATTTTTTTATTTGTGTTTTTTTGGATCTACCTCGACCGAACCCCAACTAAAATCATCTTAGGATTAATTTATTTACTCTTCAATGCGTTGTAGTAACTACAGGATAATTTTTAAAATGTAATCTTTTTATTTTTAATATTGGAATATGTCAATTTAGTTGTTGAATCATGTGTTTACCGTTCTGAATATGGCGCAATATTTACAGTTCTCCGAAATGCATGTTTGTGTTTTGATTAGGGTTAGTTTGTTTGAAATCATAATGATGGGGCAAAAGTGGTTTTCCTCGAGAGGCGGACAGACATACTGTCTGAGGCTTATCTAGTGTGGCTCAGGTTGACATGTGATTGACGATGGAAAGTCTCTCCGAGATATTTGTTATGTTCTTGGGGTGGTTTCTCCCGGAGGTCTCCAGCTAACTGTATTACTTCGACTCCGTTCGCTCCGAGAGGTCTGCCATGTGTATCTGTCGTATCTGATCATGGGGGATAAATCTTATGAATGAAAAGGAAAATTTTCTTGAGTCTTACAATACAAAAACAACTTTGCGCTTAATTATATATTTTCTTATTTAAAAACTGAAAACTGAGCGCTTACAAGATATACAGTTCCATTCTGAGAGCTGAGGAAACTTCTATACTAGAAATGATTTTTAGTTTGAGTTCGGTCAAGGTAGATCCAAATAATACAATTTTAAATAATTTGTATTTTTTTATAATCATGTTTCAATATACTTTGACAGTCATCTTCAGAACTATCGTGAATGCGAGAGGAGATGTCTTGTCACCTGGACAACCACATTCCTGACTTCTGTCAGATAAATAAATAAAAATATAATTTTTTTTTAAATTGTATTTTTTGGATCTACCTTGATCGAACCCCAACTAAAAATCATCTACTAATAGTCTCTACGGTCAAAAACTCTCCANTTATAATACTGTCTCCGCACATTCTCCTTCTTACATTTATGAACTCCTTATCTTCGCCTCCTCAGTCCGTTCACGCCGCACTAGATCCCGTACCTCTGATCTTTACACTCCCTCTTATGGAACTGCTTCATTTTGCCACTCTTTCCTAGCTCGGGCAGCTCGCCTTTGGAACTCCCTACCCTCAAAAATTCAACGTGCTCCTTCTCTTTCCATTTTCAAATCCCTCCTTTTTCAGCATCTTCTATCCATCCAAACTGAATCTTCCTAACTATGATTTTTGCTTATTAAAGATTGAATGAATTTTATGCGCTTGTGATATGTATGTAAAATAATGGAATTAGTCTGAGTAAAGTGTGATTTGGTGTTTTCTTTAAAAGGGTTCTTCATATTGAATTTTTTTTTTTTCCTAAACCTGTTATAAGCTCACTGTTTTTTTCTTTTTTCTTTATTTTTTCTTTCTCTTTCCCGTCATATTGTTATATATTATTAACTCATCAGCCTCGAGGAAATGTAATTTTTGTTTACGTTTTTGTTTAATTTTTACTATTTCTTTTATTAATAATTTTGTTTTATATTTTTTTCTCTTTAAATTAAAAAATATGTTGTCAGTTTACTATATAGATTAGGAGAACAGATCGTTAAGGAGACTTGAACGGTTGGTAAGGTGAGGTGTGGGGAAGGAAGGTGTTTGCTTCTGACTCTGGTGGTATCTTACGAATCACGCATATGGAGAGGTGCGGAGACGGATATATACATATAATGATAAGAGAGTGGGGGGGGGGCGCAGTGAGAGAGTCTCTCATCTTACACAACGGCCATAGAGATGTATAGAGGGAAGTAGGCCAGTGTGCCAGATCCCAGAGACCTCCTTGGACAGGGAAAACTCTGAAGGAAGATTAGCTTGGGTCAACTGTGTAAGAGTCTTTCCCCTACAACTATTCCGCCGGAGAAGCGAGGGAGTCTTTATGTTACCATATTTTTAGTCATTTATTTTCGTCTGGAAACATTTGAAAACTAATTGAGCCACATATCCCTCACCTTGAAATTCTTCATGGAGGCCGTTCGTCACAGGGTCACGTCTTATGCTCGCAGTCGCGAACTTATCCCCAACGATAATGGGCAGTAAACATGAGCCGAGAGGTTATAGCGTGGCGAATTCCAAGATTGCAGCGCTGGAGATGAGCCCTGGTCCGTTGTTGTTGTGACGTAGCAGCATGTCCGATTGACTAATTGAAAACGTTCTTGCGTCCTCTCTGATCTCTATGTTTCCATATGCAAAAAAAAAAAAAAAAAAAAAAAAAAAAAAACTAACAAAAAACAAAAACGAATACCCAAATCCAAAATGCCTTAAGGCAAAGTCTAACTCAGAGTAGTAGTGTGTAATTAATTTTCTTCATTTAACTATATTTGTTGTTTTTCTGCCTACAGATAATGTATTAATTATTTTATTTGGAATTCCGGAATATAAATATGCAACATTTATATTCTTAGGTTCATGGTTTGCCTATTAATTAATTAAACGAAATTCTTAAAATTTGAACAAATTGTAGTGCAAGGGAATAGAATAAAAAATCTAACTGTCCCAGCCAGGACTCGAACCTGGATCTCCTGCTATCCGGGCCGGTGCATTTACCAGTTATGCTACCGGGACCAGTCTGAAAAGTTATTAAATTCCCTGCACTAGTGTCGAGAGTCTAACCTCCGAGGCCGTTCTTTGTGGCCTCATAAAATATATAATTATTTCCACAATTTTTTTTATCTCACACAACTTTTACTCTCTACACAATCATTAGAAGTCCAAATTTTTTGTGCGGAAAATAAACTGCAGTGGAATGACAAAGGAATTGACTTACTTATTGGAATGAAAAAGGATCAGTCGGGGATTAGGTCATGGAATTTGAATAAATAAAAACTAATTTGTCAACAAAAAAGTTTTTATTATTATTTTGACCTAAATTTGAGGCCTTAATTTCAGGGATGCTAGGTTTGTGATAAAGCTTATCTCTACATTTTTTTAAAGAAGAAATTTCTTATTTATATTTGTAATTATTTTTCCCATTCTATCCTGTGTCTGATAAGTGTACTGTTGTATATTTAAAAAAAAAAAAACTTTTGACCATTGTTTTGAGTTTTGTAAATTCGCTATTTTGCAGAAGTCAAGAAATTATGTAAACAATATTCTCAGAGGTAGTGGATCAAATCCCGGCCCTCCAGCCTCCAGCCAATGCCAAGGAACACAATGAGTTCCCCTGCCTATTATTTAAGGAGAGCTAAGAGCTGTTTACGACTGCCTTCCTACCACTTCCCTTCCTGATTTACAGGCAATACGTTCTGCAGAGACTCTCTTCCAACCCCACCATGAATACAAAGAGCCTTCAGGTACACACACCGCGAGGGTGCAGTGGTCGGCTTCCAATATATACCTCCGCGACTACACGATATATAACCAACAGCAACGTCCTTTATTTATCGGCTTCATATTTTATGTAGGTTTTGCTGGACTGGCTCTGTCCGAATGGGGGAAGAGTACGTCTCTAAACGAGAATAGTTTCGTTCAGAGGTGAGCTAGGGTTCTGGGTATGAAAGATCTCCGCCCTTCTCTCACATTCTCTCTCTTTGTCTCTTTCAATGTCATTCTTACCCTCTCTTGTGTGTGCCTCTCTCTCTAACCCGCTCCCTTCTCTTTTCCCCTACACTTACTCTTGATTTTTATTAACATCTGTTGGCATTATTGCTCCTGAAGACCAGAAAAATGTCCACTATATCATCGTACGAGGGCGGGTCAATAAGTGCGTGACTTTTTAAATGAAACAAAGGTTTTTTGATAAAAAGTAATTTTATTTTTCATCATAGTCTCCTTTGAGCTCTACACACTTCGTCCAACGTTTCTCCAATTTTTTTATCTCTTCCAAAAAATAAGATTTCTCGAGCTATCCGCAAGATGGGTGCCGCGTTTGCTAACAATCTACCATAAACGCAATCGTGTGACAACTTCGATCGAATGTTTGGCGTTGTTCAACCGCAACAAGGACGAGTTTTTGCGCCGATTTGTGGAACAGTGGACGAAACATGGATACACCACAACACGCCAGAGACCAAGCAGCAGTCAAAACAGTGGGTTTTGCCGGGTGAATCAGCGCCGAAGAAGGCCAAAGTGGGTTTGTCAGCC
>KZ807243.1:435508-447486 GCA_000696205.2 Oncopeltus fasciatus
TTTTTTTTTTTTTTTTTTTTTTTTTTTTTTTTTTTTTTTTTTTTTTTTTTTTTTTTTGAGCTTGGCATAATTCATAGTGTAAATTATAAGTGTTTATAACATTTGGATATTTACTGGAGCGGGATTATCACTGACTGAGTAGATAAAAGGCATGAAAACCATCATTCATGCCACCGTAATGGTAGTTATTAATAGCAGTCTTTTTTGTCAAATAGGTTTGAAAATAAACTCCATCCGTTCCTGTGGGGTTTACGCCTTCTGCTCACAAATTATTTGATCGATCTGTCTTCAGACTAGACAAACCAAAACCAGGATTGTTTGTTTCATCTTGTGAGACGTTTTATCCTGTGTCCTACTCTGTACTAATGGAGGACCAGGATTTCTGTGAAGGAAGTTTTTTTTTATTTTTGATTTATGGATTCCCAAAATAAATGTGTTGGCCCCGATGAGTAACCCTAATGCTTACTGACAATTCATATTTATTATTACTGGTAGCTCAAATAGGAAATCTGCTTATTTAATGTTTCCCATGTGTGGTTACATTTCTTTTTCTATCTGTACGTAGTTTTTTTTTTGTTTTTTTGTTTTTTCACAAGGCATTGTGACAAATGCTCAGTTAATGAATTAAAGATGTACATAGTCTCAAATCATATTTTAGCATAAATTAGGGAAAGTTATATTCAGGTATATTTCAAGCTTATTTGTTCTATATTCTGTTGACCAAAATTTAAAATTATTGATTGATAAAATCTTTCTCGCACTTTTAGAGGGCTATTCAACGATAGGATAGAATAAAATTAAAAATCATCTTAATGCAAATTTTAAACAATTTCTGCTTGAAGAATTTCCTTCTTTTTTTTTTTTTATGTTTACTATACATTTCCATGTACCGTTAGCGATTTTCCTTGGTATAGAAATATAACATTGATTCTCAGTTCATAAACGATAACGAATCAACAGAATCGTATAATTCTGTGCCCTCTCTAACATATGATAGCTATCTTAAAGAGAGCCTAGGGTTAACATTGAGTGAAATTTTCATCTTAGTTACTACTATTTTCAGCTGAGAAAAGATTCTCCTGATAATGTCACGTATTCTTATGATAATAACATTCCTATACCTCCCTCTGATACAACCCGTTACCTTGGGTTCCACCTTGACTCTGACTTAACTGGAGCGAACATATTAAACTTAAACGACAAGAACTCAACAGACGCTACGGACTTTTATACAGCCTTATAAACAGGCGTTCACATATCACAACAGAGAAGAAACTGACACTTTTGGAAACATTACTACGACCGATCTGGACGTAGTCCGATACAGAGCTCTGGGTTGGCCCTAAGCCTTCCAATATCCAGCGAATACAATCCTTCCAATCGAAAGTCCTAATAATAGTTGCAAACGCTCCATATTATGTGTCCAACTCTACCCTTCATCACGACTTTAATATTCCTTTTGTCCGAGACCTTGTTTTTAATCGCTTTACACTCTTTCATATCACCCTGATCCATATGCCATATCCCTGTCGTCGCACTCCAAGCCTTACATCCTCCCGGGCGACTTAAACGAAGATGGCCCCTTTCTCCCTGCAATGTGACATTTAATTTATTTTATTTACTAATTTATTTTTGTTTATATGTATATTATATTAAGCTATCAAATTATTGGGTGTTTATAAGCAGAACGTAATAAATAAAGATTTTTATAAATAATAAAAGTTACTACTAGCTAAAAAAAATGTGTTTTGCTTTGATCCGTTGCAGTAGATAGGCATAGCAAGGCATACGGATTTACCACTTTTTTTTTTTTTTACTACATTTACAAATATATTTTTCTGCAACTTTTATTATTCGGTAAACTATTACTGTGTATTTTTTTCTATNGGAAAAAGAGGTAAATGAAAATCGAATTTAATAGTGTCTGATATTTTCGTTATTTTGAGACCCCCATCAAATTACAAGATGTTTTATAAGCAGAACGTAATAAATAAAGATTTTTATAAATAATAAAAGTTACTACTAGCTAAAAAAAATGTGTTTTGCTTTGATCCGTTGCAGTAGATAGGCATAGCAAGGCATACGGATTTACCACTTTTTTTTTTTTTTACTACATTTACAAATATATTTTTCTGCAACTTTTATTATTCGGTAAACTATTACTGTGTATTTTTTTCTATATGATCCTTCTGAAGTTATTTATTAAAAATCCGTAATTCCTTTGGTTTGGAAACTATCACTAAATATTGATTTGATCATTGCAACTCGGTAAACAAAAAATTTCAAATTGTATCACTAAGCTGTTCGTTTCATTTAGTTTTGACAGAATGTTCCCTCAGCTTATTTTAGCGCGGAAATATATTGTGTTTAGCAGAATGGGCCAAGGTTTTCGTGATGACGAAATATACATATTTGATTTCTTCAAGGCCCTCAACTATTTGTAAACAATGTAAATAATTGCTTTAAATATTACATAGTTCCTCTTGTTTTCATGACAATCACTTTTTACCTGTATTGATATATTCCTGTTCGCAATACAATTTTTTCCCTTGTATGAAAAGATTTTTCGTTTACTTTTACCTGTACAATGGTGGGGGGGGGGGTTAATTCAGTAATTATTTTAGTGGACTCCTGTGGCAAATACTTACGGAGGACATTTTGTATTTTTTTTTTCTTTTTCTATTTCTCTTTATAATGTCCTACCAGATTTTTGGTATCTCCTAGAAAGACCCAACAAGCTCCAAACAAGAAAAAAAAGAAACATATGACGTAACATTTTCCATCTTGGGACCAGTAAGCAAACTGTTTTTTTTTTTTTTTTTTTATTNTAAATGAAAGTAAAGTACATATGTTTACACATGAGGCTATTACATGCCAGAATTTATAAAAGAGAAAAATAATTTTGATTTTAAGTAGCTTCGGTAAACAACCCCCTTTCTTGAGAACATGAAATAATGATACATATACAAGAAATGCAAAGGGAGCCAGAAAAAAAATCTTACTACCTTAGCCGGGACTCAAACCCGGGACTCCTACTTTCCGGGCAGGTATGCTGACCCCTACACCACCGAGGCTCCCTTTGCATTTCTTGTATACAATCTAACGTGGGATAACATACCACAAATTATTTAATTATTTAAAAATGATATGTAGTGTGTGCCTATGTTTGTGTTTGTTGTTTGTGTATCGTACATTCACAAGAGAGAATTGTCAGTCTCATTAATACCTTAATATTTATGTTGATTCTAACTTTACAGAATGTGAATTGTAAAACTTTCACTTCCTTTGAAAGCTATTCCTTACTCAAAAATTTATTCGTATCAATTCATCAATATCCCACTACTAATTCATATTAACTATACGTAAATGTAATTTTTAATGTTAAAATAAATGTAATATTAATGTTTAAAGAATGTTTGTAAATCATAAGCTTTTAATATGAAAATAATATAACAGGTTAATAAATATTAACAATTAAAAATTTTCAATATTTTATATGATTAGTTTTTATATTAGTCATATTTACTTCAATTTAATAATCCTTGTAATTGATTTTGTTTAATCCTTATATTTAAATCCATGAAGTAAGGTAATTCGCTGTTTCTTCGACTGAGCTTGGTAGAGATTGTCGAGGTAATGCTGACAAACTGCTATGTCGGTTAATCTGCTTAGGCGTATTTTAGGACATATTTTATTATGTTTATGTAAATAAATAAATAAACGTGTGGGTTGATTATTTATCAAAAATTCTTTTAGTATGTTCTGGCCAGAATATTACCCAGGTTGGCACTTAAGTGCAGTAGAAATATTTAAAAGGATACTTTACCATATAATTAAATTTATAGCGACATTATAACATTTATTTATTATTATATTATAACATTTAGTCATATATCTTCTATATTCTTATCGTTCATTTTATAATTTTTCGTTCTTTTTATAGTTTTTCTTTGTTTTTTGCGTGACTTTTTCTCTGTTTTGTTTTTATCTACTTATTGCCGGCGTTATCTGTTTTCAACGAATGTAATGTTTACTTTCCTTGGTACGGCAACCTTTAGTTTATTTACACAGCTGATGTAACTGTGTACCAATTTTATAAAAACACAATCCTTCAAAAAAAAAAAAAATGTGACCTTTAACAATTAACAAACTTAATGAGTTGGAAGAGTGGGATGACTTAAATAATTACTGTTCGTTTCCATTAAAGACAAATGGATGAATACCCTTTAGTCATAATATAGTATGTCTTATTTATTAAAACGTTAATTATCAAACATTTATCAAAGATAAAATCGTATTCAAGAAAGAGTACTTCAAAAGATGACGTAAACAGAAACTATGTCTGTTGGCTCAGTTCTGTGTTCATTTATGTAAATTTTAATACAACTATAGCCAATGAAAATTCACTTTAGAAATATTAATTGAATAAGAAACTACGTTGAAAGCTAGTAAGCTTTAAGTGACTAGTAAGTCAATTTCTGAAGCTTTTTTTTTTTTTTTTTTTTTTTTTTTTCCAAAGATGTATGCATTCATTTGAGGAGAAATATGAAAAGGGTTTTCCGAGTACCTCAAAAGTAATCATAAAACTAATTTCTTGTGAGAGTAAGGAGGAGCAATAAATTTTCTCAAGACACAATATAATACAACCAAAAGGTAATATACTGCTGTCAGTAAAGCAAGGTTGCATGACGACTTCCCATAAAGCAAATCATAATTCAGAACAGAAACCTAACAATCCATTTAGCTTAGGAATATGGAGCATGAACGATCTTAACTCAAACTTCAGTCATTTTGAATCATGAGATGAATATTTTTGATAAAAAAAGATTAATGATATACCCCATTGAGATGGGGAGAGTGAGCAATATAAATTTGTTAAAGATATAATTCCTTGTAGTTCTCCAATTTGTTGAAATCCTTAATTAGGAACAATGTAAATGAGATATTGCAATTTCTCTCAAAGCCATAGTTTTTATGTTATTAGCATTTGATTCATTTTCTTTGTGATTGACCGGCTACAAGAAACTTCTTTGAAAAATGGTTTCTCAAATGTTAAATTTTTAAGCTGTTTTAAATAGAAAATTTAGCAAGTTGGTATAGACATTCATTCGACTCCAAAGATTCCATGTTTTGAGGTCCTTAGAGCAACACAAATAGTCTAGAAAATAATTTTATTTGTAAATTAATAAGAGAGAGTTTGTAGCATTGTAGTTAGTGTATCGGTTTCAGATAAAACTGTAATAATTATGAAAATATATAAACTAAAAGTGTTTTAAGCTCCTGCTAAATAGCCAACCGTTCTCAAAAGATCTCTGGCAGTCATACCATACATATGAGATTCGTCAGGCAGCTGAAGACAGCACATCAATGTGGGTAAACCAGTAGAACAAATCACCAATTCCCAAGTGTCATGTGGGGTGAGGGCAGTGGTAATCCTATAGAAAACATTTAAAATCACGAGTCCAATGAAAAAGTGTTAGTCAGAAACGTCTAATCTCTTATCAATGGCTAACAACACTTAGGTACGTACTAGTATAAATTTACTATAGATTGTCAGAGTCTGAATAGCATATAAGAAAAGAGTGTTTTTATATACAGCATCATGATATACTTTTGTTTTTAGAGAATTCAGTCGTATTGAAACTTAGAAAAAAAAAAAACAATTGTAAATAATAGTGGTTTATTTTTTTAATATTTAATTAAAATTTGCATTTAATGCTTGATCATTTAACAAAAATTCTTAATGACCGTTTACTTTGAAAGTTTTGCATAAATTTAAGAACAATGGTCTTATGTAAGATGTTGATTCGAAAACTTGTTCCATGTCTTCCTGTTCTTTCTTCTCTTGTTCCCAGGTTTACAAAATAATTAGGAAGCTGATAAAATACATGAAAGAATCAAAGCTATAAGAGTCAAAAGGGGTTTTATTCTCTCTTGGGGGGTATTTTTCACTTTTTGTAGCTCTTATGAATACATTGAAATACATTGATCTCAGAAACTCCGGTTCGTCTGAGGAACCGGCTTAATATCCGGGATTTCTACCACATTTAATATTCATTTCCCTTCTATTGTAAATCACAATAGAAAAAGTTATAACGTTCATATCATTACTGAAGCATTTGTCCAACACATTTTGATAGCTCTCAAGATAAAACAGTTAAAATAATTAAACATTAAAACAACTATTTTGTTGATTTTTCGTTATTAAAAGCAAAATAGACCTGAAATTTATTTTTGGACATTAATTTCAGTTTTTGAAATGAGCTCTTAAATTTTTTACAGCTTTTATCACAACCAATTTTAACGTTTGTTATTTAGAGTATTTAAATACTTGTATGAATTGCACACTAAGGGGAAAATGCTAGTGTTTTGTATTTACTTATTCTAAATGTCTTTAAGAAATATGTGTTCTGTAATATTAACTTTCACTATTCCATTGCAGAAGCATTTAAGTTCGCAGAGAAAGGAGAAGAAATAAATTCTCTATCAACTCGTCGCTATATTTACCACCTTTGATTTTTTTATTTTTTTATTANTAATTCATTTTTAAATATCTTCCCCCTTATGGAGATGTAAGAAACACTTACATTACAAAATTCTGTCAAATAGTAGTATTATTCATTATTATTTAATCGACACCTCCTTTTCATCCGATTTCAACCAAAAACTAATTGTTTCGCCGTTTTGGAGAGAAAAACATTCCCAGGTACCTAAATTACTTAGGAAAAAGGGGCTCTTGCCTAAAACTCAAAAATTTTTCCCTTACAGGTGTTTTATTTGTTTGTTTATTTTGTAGAACAACGAAAATATTAATCAGTTCTGTCTGTCTTTATCCCCATCGGACAATCTCAAAAATTACTGAACTAGCCTTACGATTTGCGGATGGAAGTTGAACTTATTAAATATTTTTTGGCAGGGGAATATTGCTGCCACTTCTTCGTGATCCCATACTCAATAAAAAGAACACATACTTACGCATAATTTCGGTTCTCAAATTATTCTGCTCGTGAGACTGGGATTGGCTTGCAGTGGCGTCAGTTGACTTTCACTCGAATGTAAGTGTGGGGTATTTATTCTCCATATTCTGCAATCCTCAGAAGAAGGCAGTCGTATCAAATGTTATAAACCAGCCTGATTGTGGTTTATTAACATTGATAAGGGGGAAATAAAAAAGTATGTTCTGGAAATCTTCGAAAAGCCAGTTGTTTCATACTAATATCCAACAGAATGTTTTAGAAAGGATGTTTGCTCCTTTCAACACATTTAAGTGTTGCTGGAAATCTAAGTGTAATATACATTTTTTTTTCACGCATTTCAATATTTCGGATCCTTGTTAAAATTAAATTTTCTCCAAGCTTTAAAAGATTAAAAAAGTAGCTTAAAGAACGGTGAATCTATTTTTATTTTTTAGAGGTTATCTTGAGCATTTGTGGCTATGATATCAGCTGAGTTGTTCAGTCAGATTGTTCATTTGAGTTGTTCAGATTTGCATTGAAATGAACGCCTGGAACGTGTCTTTCCAAGACATAACCAAAGTAGGTGGTAAGTTGAAAATCCCGGTGAATGTCGGCTATGTCAGGATTCCAGTTCGCGTGAGACAGGGAGCTGAAACAAGCAACATTTGTATAAACATGTGTAAGAATAAATTCATGTGGGCACGAAACCCTAGAAGATTCTTGATTGTCAATCCCACATATGTAGCACCTTCTTTATTGCTTACATTTCTTCCCATTTTCTTTAAGGGTAAAAACTTGACGAAAATATTTCTTCGATTCTTCACCAACCCTACTTAAGGGAAACTGAGCATATGATCATTCAATATATATGTGTGTGAGTGTGTTTGCCTGTACTTATTCTAGAATCTGCTTCCCTTAAATAAATTTTAAAAAATAGATTCTGTTTTCAGCTTTTATTTACAAAGCCTTGGTTGAATTCGTAATCTCGTTACAGAAAGAGAGAAGACAGAAGTAAACGTTGGCAGATAATCCTTCATTAAAAAAAAATACATTTTTTTAATTTGTTTTTTTTTTATCTACCTTGACCGAACCCCAACAAAAATCATCTAATAATAATACTTACGGTAAAAAAAACTCTCCATTTATAAATAAATAAATTATGATAGTAAATTTTAAAAAATATACGAAGAAATTGGGAAAAAGATTTAAGTGGTAAGCTTCCTCAAGAGTGCAAAGTGGTTTGAGGAGTGGAATGCCATCATCCTCACGGAAAGGAGTCGTTTACTTGAAGAAGGATTTTTCTTCTGTTGTCAGTGAGGAGAAATATGCGTTGAAATTTTTATCGCGGACAGTTTTGAGTTCCTTTGATACTAAACGGTTAAATGTTGTTCCTACTGGCCACTTGGAGAGTCTGTATGTAGATAGAAAGAATCACCCCTGATGGTACATTTTATCAATTTTTATAAAATTCATGTTCAATTTATTTTGCACGATTATAAATTGAAGATAAATTGTTATGTAGTATTTCCCCCTTGTTCGTATACCTTCTCCGTTTTCTTACGAAGGAATATACTTGGTCTTTCTTTTGTGTAGTATAAGTTATACGGATTGGTTTGGAAATACATATGGGGGTATATTCCCCCACCCCCCTCCCCTTATATTAACATTATAACGTTATTACATCCTGACTGTAGGCATTCAACGGACTGAAAAGCAGGCTCAGCCGATCTGGAAGGGTCCATGGAGCTACAAAGTGGAGGGGGGGGGGCTGAATTCAATCACGGCTTATAGGCTTACGCACCCTCAAACAACCCCTATGCATTTTCCTTTACTGAATTATTTGCTTGTTCCTAAAATCATAGCTTTCGCCTTAGGAGAACCTAACCAAACAGTATACAAACTTTTTTTTTTTTATATCATCCATTTGATCCTAAATATCTTCAATATGTGTTTCTTTATAAATTTAATAATTTAAAACTAATATGTTATAAGTATACATCACTCCCTCTTAAATTAAATCTTATACAAGCGATTGACTTCTTTTTTTCCTTTTTTTCTAAGACAATTGTTTCAGTATAATAATAATATAAGTGGCTAATGGGAGTTTAGGAGGAGAGAAAATTACATTTTTTTTTTTTTTTTAATTTAACCAAAATGATGAATAATTAAAGGACAGTTAGATAATATTTATATGCGAAAATAAACAGTAAAACTAAGAAAATACGTAAGAAGATACTTAAACCAAGCAAGTTTCTCATGCTTCATTAAAAATAGACGTAAATAAAATAAGAAAATAAATTAAATGTCCAATTTTAATAAAAGTATGAAAAGGTCAATTAAGGAATTGGACGATTGGCTCTTCATCATACTGTAGGCAAATGAAAAATTAGCCTATTCAACCCCCTTAATTCATTTTTAAATATCTTCCCCCTTATGGAGATGTAAGAAACACTTACATTACAAAATTCTGTCAAATAGTAGTATTATTCATTATTATTTAATCGACACCTCCTTTTCATCCGATTTCAACCAAAAACTAATTGTTTCGCCGTTTTGGAGAGAAAAACATTCCCAGGTACCTAAATTACTTAGGAAAAAGGGGCTCTTGCCTAAAACTCAAAAATTTTTCCCTTACAGGTGTTTTATTTGTTTGTTTATTTTGTAGAACAACGAAAATATTAATCAGTTCTGTCTGTCTTTATCCCCATCGGACAATCTCAAAAATTACTGAACTAGCCTTACGATTTGCGGATGGAAGTTGAACTTATTAAATATTTTTTGGCAGGGGAATATTGCTGCCACTTCTTCGTGATCCCATACTCAATAAAAAGAACACATACTTACGCATAATTTCGGTTCTCAAATTATTCTGCTCGTGAGACTGGGATTGGCTTGCAGTGGCGTCAGTTGACTTTCACTCGAATGTAAGTGTGGGGTATTTATTCTCCATATTCTGCAATCCTCAGAAGAAGGCAGTCGTATCAAATGTTATAAACCAGCCTGATTGTGGTTTATTAACATTGATAAGGGGGAAATAAAAAAGTATGTTCTGGAAATCATCGAAAAGCCAGTTGTTTCATACTAATATCCAACAGAATGTTTTAGAAATGATGTTTGCTCCTTTCAACAGATTTAAGTGTTGCTGGAAAACTAAGTATAATATACACTTTTTTTTTTTTTTTTTCACGTACTTCAATATTTCGGATCCTTGTTAAAATAGAATTTTCTCCAAGCTTAAAGAGATTAAAAAAGTAACTTAAAGAACGGTGAATCTATTTTTATTTTTGAGACGTTATCTTGAGCATTTGTGGCTATGATATCAGCGGAGTCGTTCAGTCTTAAGATTTGCATTGAAATGAACGCCTGGAACGTGTCTTTCCAAGACATAACCAAAGTAGGTGGTAAGTTGAAAATCCCGGTGAATGTCGGCTATGTCAGGATTCCAGTTCGCGTGAGACAGGGAGCTGAAACAAGCAACATTTGTATAAACATGTGTAAGAATAAATTCATGTGGGCACGAAACCCTAGAAGATTCTTGATTGTCAATCCCACATATGTAGCACCTTCTTTATTGCTTACATTTCTTCCCATTTCCTTTAAGGTTAAAAACTTGACGAACATATTTCTTCGATTCTTCACCAACCCTACTTAAGGGAAACTGAGCATATGATCATTCAATATATATGTGTGTGAGTGTGTTTGCCTGTACTTATTCTAGAATCTGCTTCCCTTAAATAAATTTTAAAAAATAGATTCTGTTTTCAGCTTTTATTTACAAAGCCTTGGTTGAATTCGTAATCTCCTTACAGAAAGAGAGAAGACAGAAGTAAACGTTGGCAGATAATCCTTCATTAAAAAAAAATACATTTTTTTAATTTGTTTTTTTGGATCTACCTCGACCGAACCCCAACTAAAATCTTCTTAGAAAGAGAGAAGGTTTAGAAATAGTCCATATTGAATGTCTTCCAAGTAAAGTGAACATAATAAGGGTGGTAAATTTATTTTTCTAAAGATTATGTTCTGTAACAGTTGTAGAGAAACTATATTTTTGTTAGCTCATTAAAATTTGTGAGATCATCTGTTACGTAATAATATCAATTTTTAAACGGGCCATGTTTCAGTGTTATCTAAGTATTTATTCCTATTTAGAAATATTGCATAAAATCATAACCAAGCAATCAATCCAAGGCAAATAAAGATTTTGAAATAATAGAGTATGTGTAACGCATCCCGTTTACTGAAGAATATTGTTAATTTTATACATATTGACCTATGCCTTATAAAAAAAAAAAAACTTTACTTTCCCAAGAAGGAATTTCTTAATCCATTTCCATTGGGTCTTACCTATTTCATAATCAGTGATTACTCAAGATTTGCCATTAAGAACAATAGCTAAATAAATGTACTGAATTGCATATTCTCATCATATGTATTTTGTTATATTTAGGATATTATTATTTATAATTTGTTATTATGTTAAGGTACACAGTCACGATGCTGGCTGATAGAGGCCTGCTAGGTGACCTTAAACATTCATTCCTCTTTTATTCTCCGCCGTTCTCTTCCTTTTCAGCACGTCCGTTATCTCGAAAGGTCATTCATTAACTATTTTTCATTGTCTTTTTTTGAAGACAAATGATTTTGTACATCATTGATCAAATAGAAATAAATTTTTAGTGCAGACAAAAATAACCTAAAAAATATGAGCAAAATAATCTTAATTTAAAAATCGTTGAAAGGTTGAATTTTTGCAAATGTAATAACGAGAAAACTTACAGCAAATTCTTCAATTGTATTTAAATTTTTAATTCCTATTTATTAGTATTTGTAAAGCAATCGTTGTTTGTTTTTATTGATTTTTTTTTTTTTTTTAATTGGGATTGAAAAAATTCCTTCTATATCTTCAAACTAATTTTTAAAAAATTTCATTCATACCAAAATATTGTGACGTTTGATTAATATAATAATTATAATTGTCCAATAATTATTTAACAAACAAAAGGTTCTAAAATATATATAATT
>KZ807243.1:485839-502463 GCA_000696205.2 Oncopeltus fasciatus
CCCAATGAAAGTGGAATTATATATATTATCTAACTTGACCAAACCCCAATAAAAATCATCTAATTATAAAAATTTACCATAAAATTCATTTTTATATGAATGTGATATAATTCCTCCTTAACTTGAGCTTATGAAAATATTTACTTGTATAACTGCATGCAAATATGCTTGTATACAAACACAGGTCTAGACTTGATGGTGCAGGCAAATATATTTTCAATCGTTCGAGGTACATCAGTGTGATTCTGTTCATAAGGTACTGAAATTTCTACTTAAGGATGTATATCTAGTATATTTTTAACTGCAACTGTGTGCATGAGCTGCCGGGTTTGGTGTTTTATAATGAAATAGGTCATTTTGTACATTATATTTTAGTATTTTTAATTCTGAAAATTGCAGTTAAAACTGATTTTTTTAAATACAATAATGAAGATATAAAAGATATTAAGAGGAAAAAACTTTTGTCGTTTTGTATATTTTTTAATTTATTAGTTATTTATGTTATGGATATTATTCGTCTTAACTGTCATTATAAGCAATTTCTGAAATAGTCACCCCCTCCGAGCTTCCACTCTCCTAACAGACACCCTGAAATTTTGATAAATCCTAGATCAAATTGGTCATTCGCTCTTATTTTTTTTTATCTTCAATAAAAATGGAAAATTTACTTGATTTAAGTATCTCCTGTGTGAAAGTTTTTATGTTTAAAAGAATAACTTACAATTTTTTTAAAAATAAAACATAATAGGTGTTAAATAATATTAATAATACTAGCAATTATACCCTTTATCATTTAGCAAAATAAACATTTTATGAAAACATTGCTATCTTCCATAATTATCATTTATTTAACCTTAAAACATTTTTAAACCAATGTTCGAAAATGGTTTTTACAAAAGGCTATTATATCTTGATATTTTAATGTTATTATATCTTTGAATATATAATTGAACATTAAATTTTTTATAGGTTTACAAGAAAAAAACTGAAGCAGCTAAGAAAGATTATCTCAAAGCCCTAGCAGCTTATAGAGCCAGTTTGGTATCGAAGGTATTTATTTATTTCTAATTCATACTTTTATTTGTGGTTTTAAGTCATTTTGAACATTCTCTATATTTATGTTTATACCAAACATTTTGAGAGATTATCTTGGTTTACATATATTGGTATACATAGAGACAAATGCCTTACAATCAATTTTATGAAGCAGTATACAGATCAGTGCTCAAATGCTAACAAAAGTTATATTCCCAGCACTCTTTAGAACCTCAATAGCTCCTGTTTAACTTACTTTCATTAGAACTTAAAACAATTCATCCTTAAATTATTTTCTTGTTCTACTTTTAGGCAATACTTTAAAAAATTCATTCTTTTAGTGAATTTATCACTATATGATTAAATTTTATATAACTAAATTTTTTCACCATAATATAATTACCATACTTCTTAGATGATTTTAGTTGGGGTTCGGTCAAGGTAGATCCAAAAAACACAAATTTAAAAAATGTATTTTTTAATAAAGGATTATCTGCCAGGGTCGTGGAAATGTGAACTTAAGGACAGGACGTCCTTTCTCGTCTTCATGATAGCCCTGAAGATGGCTTACAATGTAAGCCGAAACGTCGGCAGATAATTCTTTATTAAAAAATACATTTTTTAAATTTGTGTTTTTTTAATCTACCTTGACCGAACCCCAACTAAAATCATGATGACCTGATGATTTTAATTGAACATGAGTCCAATAATCTAATAATTATTTCAGAAACCTCTGAAGCTTCTTTATCTTACATGTGGATGTTAATGTAATAATTTTAACATCCCTTATAAGGACCTATATGAAAAGATGCATGTCAGTTAAGTAAATATACTTTGAAAATAGCATTTAACTGAAGCGCATCAAAATATATTTCCAGGTGCCCGAATATGATTTAAGTAATGATAGGACTATTGTTCATATAAGATTTATATTTAATACGTAAAATTGACTCAATATTAAAGTTTAATTTACTTAACAAAAAAATTCTAAAAGTTGAAGCAGGAAGAGGGACACTTCAAAGAAGCTGTAATTTTCTTTTCTACATTTTCTACATAAAAAATAAGAAAAAAAGTAAGGAATGAGGATTTATTACTTCTTAAAGCTGAACAAAGTCAAGCTATGCTATAAAAAAGTCTTATTAGTGTTTTGTGAAGATGGGCCTTTGTCTTTATACTTATGATCTTGCTCCTGATACATTCTATATATGTGTGTGTGTGTGTGTGTGTGTGTGTGTGTATATTATATTATATANACCATTAAAGGATGTGCGAAACTTACTGCCAAATATATATATATATATATATAATTCTTTAACAACATTTTTCGAATTTTCATTGAAAAGATTTAAATTCATTTTTGGAATATCTAAATCCTGCAAAACAAACATAAATTTACTATGGATAAAGAAACAGATGGACAAATTAACTACTTGTACCATATATCTTATTATATAAACCATTTCAGGTTCAAATATAACATAGCCATATATCAAGACTATCAATTCACATTTAAATTAATCTGAATATTTAAAATGAGCTTCTGTGTAGCCACAACTTATGGTAGAGTTAAGAGAAGAACACTCCACATTTTTTTTTAAAGTAGTTTATTTAAAACTCTAAAAGGCCTTGAATAATCTCTTAAAATTGGTATAATTAATTGAACTGTATTAATGTCTTAATTAATTGCTTTGGTTTTTTCCCCTGTAAAATGCTCTCCATTTTCAAGGGAGGCCAAGAACAAGAACCCATGTATGGAGGATATGGTGGCTATGGAGGAGGTTATAGTGGATACTCACCACCTACAGGACTTCCTTCACCCCCTATGGGAGCTCCTTCACCTCAGCACCACCTTAAGAAGCCTTCTCATATGCTACCACAGGACAGCAGGCAAAATCAAACTACACAGGTGATTAGATAATACTATGGCTTCCATTTAATCAAAATATATAGAAAACCATGAAATCTATTGCACAAAATAAGATAGGCTTATCAAATGTAAAACGTATTTTTTGACTATGAAAATTGGAGCATGTTTCAATTAAATATATATTTCATATATGAATTTTTTTTCAAGCTTTTATAAGCTAACAAAGATATTCAAAACTCAACTTTTTTTTTTTTAATTTATTTACAATCATATTGGCTCTAAATGATGTGAAGATTCTATTATTTTCTTCTTGAAGTAAGAGCCCTTTCAATTACTTCTCCAAAGAAGTAGTTGAAAGGCCTGTCTCTTGCTTTGAATATTCTGTTTGAAATATTATGTAAGATCGAATATGGCTTTGAAATTTATTATAAACAAACTTTGTAATCATAAAGCAATCTCATAAATAGGACTTATATATCACGAAAGGAACAAAAATTCATGTTTTCTGTTTGCATCTTAAAAAATTTCAGGCAAATTTTCGATGTCAGAAACTATGAATGTAGAAGACCACCCAAAAAGTTAGTAAACACTGATTTGAAAGCTTAGGTAGATGAGGATGAAACTCAAATGCATCAACAACTTGCAGATCAATTAAATGTGACACAAGAAACCGTCTCCATTCATTTGAAAGCCATGTGAAAAAAAAAAAAAAATAGTTACCTCACTAACTGACTGATGCTCGAAATACCTCTCAAACGCTCTTAGCGAAAGCACAATTTCTATGCTAAGAAAGTAATTTCTTCGTTAAATTGTGTCTCCCAATGAAAGTGGAATTAAAAGACTTCGAGAATTCTAATTGTAAAAATTCATGAAGAAAAAGGTCGAGGCATTCAGTTTGGAAATTCTTTTGAATGTGGCTTACTCAATGGATTTGACTCCAGTTAGCCAAGAACAATACTTCAAATAAAATATTATATATACACAATAAATAACAGTTTCATAAAACAAATGTATGTTTTTTATTTAAAAAATCTGGTTTCATATTATATTGAAATTTTTCAAACAGATCATTTGCCATGGCATCAACATGATTAGATTGATTTCCTGATGGGATGTTGGCTAAAAATTGCTTTATTACCAAGAGAGTAAATCAATAAAGCTAAGTAAATTATACTTTTATTTTTTCTGCAGGTAATGATGGGGCACATGGGACAACAGCAGGGACAAGCTGGGCAACAGCAAGGCCCACCTTCCCAACAAGGACCTCCCCAACAGCAGCCCAATGGTCAGCAACAGCAGTCAGGCCCCCCTTCCCAACAGCACCACCCTCAGCAACAACCTTCTCCACAGCAGGTCAACCATAACAATGGCTACTTACAGCAGGTGAGGATTGGTAGAAATAAAATTTTGAAACAGGAGCACAGTCCCTTTATTAGTACTTACCCTGTAATATCACACTCCATCTTCAAATATTTTCTGATTTTTTCACTTTTGATCAATCTTCTGAATTTGGGGATTTATTGAATAGTAGTTTTTCCACTGAATACATTTTTCAATTCAAAATTCCAAAATAGAAACAAGAGATTCCAAACAGAAAGATCATAGAAAATTTGTATTTATATGCAATTTGCATATCATAAAGCAAAACTGTTCATTTAATTAGCTTCATTAATAGACTTATTTTATAGGGAGAAGTCATTACCACTTTCAACTTTCTCTCTCTCTCTCTCTCTCTCTTTTTGCATATGTGTGCGAGCTTGCACGCATGTGTGTGTGAGTGGAGTGTATAAATTAGAATTATAAAAATGACAACCAACTTTTTATATATTTTAATTGATGAGCACTTGCAATATAATTGATTCCATATTCTGAGCTTAATCATCTTTTTATGAGTGTCTCTGCCTTGGCGGCTCTAGGTGTACTCCCAGTCTTGAGCCAGCCTTAACGATCTTCATTTTTCTATTATTGCCTTTATGAGCTTGTAACATCAACTTCTCATTTATTCTTATTAACATTCATTTAATGAATAATGAAATATAGGGAATCTGCTTAGTTTATACAACTCCTGTGAGACACTCTTTTATTTCTAATATTTAAAAAAATAAATTTGTCAGATATTATATGTAACAATTAAAGGTGCTCGAGAATATATGCAAGTATTTAATCTCAGTCTAAGCCTTGTTATATTTCAATATGAACACAATATATTATAATTTACTTAACTGCTTGCATTGGGAAATTTTATCAAGTGTAATAGAAGTTTCAGTGAGCATAATAAAAATTAAAAAAAATTGTATTGCAAAGGTATATGTAGAAAATTTGAGTTATCATTGACTGTTTATTTTTGATTTCCAGTGATTTTTTGAGGAGGATTTAAAATTACTAATTCCAATGAAGGCTAAAATTCTGATATTTGTTCAACTATAATTTCTTTTTTTAAATTTAAATAAAGATTTAGGTGAAAGTAAAACAATTTTTTTTTTCTAGTGGTCATGGTGTTACCGGAGCCCCCCTGCAGGGGTGAGCCAGTGAAGCCAACACCAATCATTTGTATATCCACTGGCTGCACCAACCTAGCTGTAGCCAGCTCACGAGTGGGAGGACGAGTATTGCAGTAACGAATGCGCCGTTATCCACTCCAGGTTTGTTGATAATCTTTACTCTCAATTTGTATTTTCTCCCTTATTATTTTGTGCTTTTTTAATATACACAAAAAAAAATTAATGTTTCTAAAGTTAAATTTTCAAAAGTTCTATTGATAAAATAGTTCGTCCCAATATCTGTAAATATAAAAAATAACTGATGGCAATTAAATTATAATTAATCAAGTTTCAATTACATATGTTTGAATGGTACATGTGTGAATTGTTTACTGAGTATACAATTTTTCTTTATTTAATTAGAATTTGGAAAAGTGTTTTATTACTTACTTTTAACTCACCATTAATGTTTTGAGAGCTTGATGTGATCAGACTCATGTATCCATTTCATTTGACACTCATATGCCCTTCTAATATTCATTGCTCTGTTAGAAAATAAATTTGAAAGCTCCCCCTGAGAAACAAGGCCTTTAATTCACGGTAAAACAAAAAGTATCTCATGTAATCTGTACTTAAAAAGAACAATTTTTAAAGAACATAATGAATTTATAATTTTCATTAAAAAAAAGTGCATAACTTTTTATACAGAAAAGTTGTTTCTTTAATCAGCAATTTAATTATAAAATAATCTTAATGAAAAAGTAAAGAACTCAACAGCTACAATAATAACTCAGTTGATATTACATTGTATAATTTGTTGTGTATATCACTTATTCAAGCATACACTACAATAGTTGACAAAAGAAACAGACACTTCAACATCATAAGAACAAGTCTAATATACTATTATATGTATTCACATTATTACTCTGATTAACTAATTGCTTTAATGGATATTTCTAAAATATAACTTATTTGTTTGAATCATACAGGGGAGATCCTCCCTGTACGATGCAAATTAATAATGAAATGTGGGATTACTTGACCACAATTATCATCATGATTTTAACTTATTTGTTTTCAATTTCTTTCCAGAGACGTTTTTGGTTCTTGGGTAGCGTCTAATCAGAATTCGGCTGTGAAATAGACATTTGTGTGGACTTAATAGTGACCACGTGTACAGTTATTAATTATATTGGCATAATATGTCATTAATTGTATAATTATAAAAATGTTGTTTTATTATTATTTTTATGTTGAGACCGAAATATATATAAATATATATTTAAAGTCATATGTAATCTCTAAAATGGTGTATCACTTTGGTTATGGTGAAGATTTCTATGTTATATATTATTAAGGAAGGGGGGGGGGGGGTTGTAGAAAACTTATCAAAACAAATATTTAATGTAAATAATTAGAATTGTTTAAGATTGTTATTGAAAAATTATATCTTCGCCATAATCAGGTAGATATTTACCTATAAAGGACATTCTGTACAAAACATTAATGTCCTATCATGCATGTTGAACCCATTTTTAAACAAATATATGTATATACATTACTATTGTAGGTAGAATTAGTTGTTAGCTCATACTTGAACAGGAAGGTGTAACGACCTGTTTAATAAGGTTAAAGTGATGTGGAAACAGTTTTTAAAAAAATGTGTTTAGTATGACCTTACAAATACATAAATATATGCTCATCATGTCAGTTTACTTTCAATTTTATGTATAACTCAATAAACCTTTTATATTAGACATCATAAGAGATATTCCATTGTTGGTCGAGTGCTCATGTACCTATTTGTTAGTTATATTATTTTTCTTGTTTATCACATTTTTTCTACTTTATATATTGTTATAAGTAATTTTTGTATTTATTATTTTGAGTTTGAAAAATGTTAATTAGTTTTCAAAAGAGATATATCCTGAATTCATATGACTTAAAGGTGTAGGTCCTCAATTTTTGATTTACCATACTCACTTTATGTAACAGTTTTATCCTAAATTAAAATGGTTAAATTACAAAATTAAAAAAAATTAATTTAATTGGTAATTCATTGTAATAAGTTTTATGAAGTTTCACTTTCAATAGAAACTGCAGATCACCATTAATTTAAAATTAAATCATTATTTATTAACTGGAAGGAAAGAATTACGTAGTGAATTTTTATTCTCAGGTGGACACTGTTTGAACATCTGTTGAATAAAGTAGTCCACACTGCCTGATAATCTACCAAATTATAATTTTATCTTTCAGTATTTTCCAATATATTAAGAAGTCACATAGCCTAATTAGATGGAATGGAAATTATGAGGAAGAAGGTTCAAATCTATGAACAGCTGATTCTTTTTTTTTTTTTTTTTTTTAAAGAATCAATACTATATGAATTGTCTAATGATAATTAAAAAGATACACTTGTTATTTGTTTTACATTTGAGTAGACTTCTTTATATCAGGTAAAAAGTTTCAGTGTAAAGCTAGTCTCCTCTCCTATGTTTCCAATTGAAAAGATTAGAATTATTAGTTTATAATAATAATAATTTAAAAAATGAAAAAAAATAATAGCCCTAATTTTACAACTAATTTACCCTACTCATACAAAAAAACCTTGAATTTTTATTGAATAAAATACTGTACTTAATAAATATTTTATTTGGTTGTGGTATTTTATCCCACGTAAATTTTAAACAATTATTTAGAGGGAATAGAATAAAAAAATCTATCTGTCCCAGCCAGGAATTGAACCTTGATCTCCTGCTATCCGGGCCGGTGCACTGTACTTAATGTGTTAAGAAAGAACAGTAAGAGTGAATCATTTTCCCACATCATTTTCATGTGCTTTAAATTAGGGTATCTGCTTTGAATTCTGGTGTGAAATCTAAAGAAAACCACTAAATATGATTAAAATTTATGGCATTCATCATTAACAATCGGTAAAGTTCATAAAACAAAATCGCATATTCAAATTAAGGTTGGAGGAAAAGTAGCTAAATTCTAAATAGCTTGAAGTTAAGTAGCTAAATCATCTTAATTAAAAAGAAAATTGGATAATTATTAGTTTAATTTGATGAATATAAAATTTTGACTTTATTGATATGATGTTAATTTGATAACTATATATTTGAAGTAAAAAAAATAAATAAAAAATCTTCTGTTAGGAAAAAAGTTAGTTACCAGCATCTTTATTTATTATTGTTATTAATGAAGGTATATTATGAATCAAATAAAGTAAAAAACAAAAAGATATTTACAATATTTAGATAAACTCTCAACCTTTAATAAAACCCAAAGGTACAACCATTGGAGATATGGTATGTACTATAATAACAAAATATCTACTTATTTATATAATATAGATCTCTGTAGATAGTCCAAATGGCACAATTGCCAGATTGTTAGATGTAACAGTTCGGTTGTTACAGTAATTTTAAACTTATAATCCTTAATTTAGCCCACTCAAAGTTACTGCATCGAGTTCATATGAAATTAAATATCAAAGTAGTTTAACCTAATGCAATATATGAAATTTTCAGCAACATAAACTACTACAAAATTATATAGACATCCCAAAATGAAATAAATAAAAAATCAGTGCCACTAAAGGCTCTTGCCGAGGACAAGTGAAGAAATTGTTGTTGCGGATGTATTTATTGTGACGAACTATTCTCTAGATAAGATAAATGATTAGTTCTCCGTTCTGGCCGTCTGATTGTTTTCTTATTGACNCCAAAATGAAATAAATAAAAAAATAAGTGTTTCATTCAGATGAAAAATTTTATGGGAACCAAATTTGTTCAGTTCCATTTGATTCCTTGTATTCATCAAAGTAATTGCAAATTATCATTAATTTTGAAAAACAAAAAAAATTATTGAAACACTGCTGATAAAAAGATGTCTACTTCTAAATTGAATTCCCTTATGATGAATATTAATGTTACTAAAAATGATATTAAGAATTAATTTATATATTTTTGTATTCTAATAATTTGAGATCATTATTTTTCATAATTTTTTAATAAAATATTAACAGTTCAAGTGTAAGACGATTGAAAATAGCACTTGTTAAACTTAAGCAGAAATTCCTACACCTTTATTACTACTTGAAACTGTCATATTTTGTAAATTTCAGCAACTGTAACTATTTTACAATTAAAAAAATTCCATTAGATGCACCGTGACCATATAGTAAGTAGATGTACATTGTAAGCTAATAAAAAAAAAATAATAAAATATACTATTATTTAATGTTGTCATTCTTTATTTTTCTTTTACCCCAAATTTATTTCATATCCATATTTTCCTCATAATCTTATAACTATTGGCTAATTATTTAGATTTGAGTTTTGGGAGACTATCATATAAACTTACAAAGAGTACTATAAAATGAATTTTTTAAAAAGCTTAATATTAATTAAAGATATTTTAAGGTAAATTTGTTGACTGTCAAGTTTTGTGAAGTGAGGATTATCAGGAATTGGGTCTAGTAGAAGAATTAAAAACTAATTTTTAACCAAAGAAGTTTTTACTTAACTACCAAGACCTGCCTATGCCTCTTAGTAATATTTTAAGTACCTTCCATAATATTTGTTTTTCATAAAATTATTACTGATCATAAGGAAATTACATTTTACACCTATTATGTATTGTATTTTTTTTTTTCATAACTCCCTTAAAGAAGTTGCTAAAGATTATTAAATTTTAAATGGAGAGTTTTTTGACCATAGATATTATTATTAGATGTTTTTTTTGTTGGTTCCCTTGACAGAACCCCAACGAAAAAAAAACATCTAATAATTATTAAATTTTGTCTACCTTTAAACTCACCATCTCTTTTGAGCAATCAATGAATGATCCAACAACTACTGAAAAGAAGCACAAATACTGAATTTTTTTTGTAAATTGATGGAACAGAAATTTATAAGAGTGCTATTAGAGAAATAAAAAAACGTTAGATTTTACATTAATTGTTTGAACTGTTTAAGAGATAGATTAAATTAGATAAATTGAAAATTTATTAATATCTTCAGTAAAAAATTAAAATTAAAATATAATTTCTTAACAATTCTAAATGTTCTGCAAATAAGACAATTTCAACAAGGAAAATAATGACTCCAATCTTTGCGATTAGTCATGAAACCAATACTAATAAAGTAAGTTGTTATACCTTAAGAAAAGATTTCAGCATGAAGATTGGAATAACCATTTTCTTCGCTATTTCATTTTCCTAATATTGTATATCCATAACGTTAAAAAAAAAAAAAAATACATAGTAAGGATGATGCTTAAGAATGTGAATAGAAAGTAGGGCAGGTATCTTCTTTACTAATATGAGTATCTCTTTATGCTCTGAAGTCCTCTGTTTTTAAAATAAAGAAACCCAATTCATAGTTTGAGCTACTTTCACAAACATTGTCACAAAAATTCTCACAGGATACCATTCCTCTATAGAATCCTGACATGTTAAACCAGTGTTAACTAAGTTATGTTGTTTGTAGTTTTGAGGCGCTCAACTACTAAGGTCATCAGTGCCTATCTTTTATTATAATATACATGCTCATATGTATTACATAAATATTGGGAGTGAGAAGAACTTCTATTTAGTTTCTTTATATAATTTGAAAAGTTATATTGTTATTTTAAGTATTTTTATATTAAAAAATGTTCCAGCAAAAGAATGTCTGATTCACTTTTGCAAAATCACATATTTAATACTCAATGAAAATAAAATATAAAGCAATTTTTTTTTCTTTAAAACACCTGTCCATAGAACTGCATCTCAAAGCAAAAATAGCAAGACCATAAGCCAGAATGCCAAAGCTTTCAAGAAAAATTTACTTTTTTATTTCAATTTTACTACTGAAAAAAAAACTATTGCACTATACGTTTGTTTTAACTAAAAGGAGTATTTTTTTTTATATACTTGTTGATAGATATTCATAATCAGATATTGGTGGGTGTGGGGGCATTGTTAATAAAAGTATAAATCAACTAAAAATATAGTGTACTTGTAAGGCAAAATAGTACAAATAAATAATGGAATAAATCAGAACGAGAATTTGAAAATCCACTTACCAAGATTTTGGGTATTTCTCAAATCGTCGGCAGTTTCTTTAGTTTCTAATAACTGCGTTCAGTGCTCTTTCCAGGGTAAATTCGACCAAAAGGAACGGATCTCGTTTGGTTCGAGATTTCAGCTTCAGCTCTTTGGAAATTTGCAAATCCTGTAATATCTTGAATCGTCGTAAATCATTTAAATTTTCGTGAAGCGAAATTTGGCAAATCATGTCAGGAAAATTTCAATAGTTTAAACCACTAAAGGAAACAATTAAACTTGAAATAAGAAAGTAAAAAATTACTTAGTGTTAGGGGACAATTACGTAGGTAGTTACAGTGTGGAGGCACACTATGAACTAGAAGTGAGGGGTCACTTTATCATAAGGGGAATGAAATGAAGAAGGGTTTAAAAACTGTGCAAAAGTGAGATTAATGGAGCGCATTATATATCAGAATCATTTTTTAAAAAACTTGTACACGCTGATAAGTATAGATAGCGCTGTTTACACGGATAATTGCTTTAACACTGGATATACAAACACAAGTCCTGATATTTAGTGGAAAACTGGTCACGAAAAGTGAGTTAGTTAGGTAGCTCACTTTTCTAGACCAGTTTTTTAAACTTCCATTCAATGAGATTAACCCCGGTCCATGTTACCTACCTTTGAAGTTTACTAACTACCACCTGTCACGGGTTTCTCAGTTAAGTTCAGCAGTCTGAGATGTGACCTTAAACCTCCCTCGGAGATCTTTCCCTACATCACTATCGGTACATATAAAGTTAGTTATATTTTCATATTTATATTGTTAAATTTTGGGCTTATTCTGTATATAATTTTCTCAGTTAGAGCATACCACATCTCAATCTGTTCATGACAATCAATTATAATTTTTAGAAGTGTAATAGTGTGTATTGTATTTCAGCGTGTTGATGACTTACAAGCTAAGTCGAAACGTTAGCAATAATAAAATAAAATAATTACCCAATGATTTTGGAGTCTTTTATTTTTCTCATCCTGGCCGGAACCTGGATTAATTTCTCCAGCATAAAACTCGGCGACCGGTAGTGAGAAGGCTATAAAGAGCAGAATAGAGACACTATGGAGAACGCGAATGCGATGAGATAACCATATATGTGGAAGGCTATTCGTAATATTTGAACATTTGAGAAAAATAACTTATATTACCTACTTATATAGGTAATATAATAAATACTTATATTACCTGAAATGTCGAAGAGGGAACGGGTTTAAGAAGATCGCTGACTTTCCACATAATCTGCATGTCAACTGTTATAACGTGTTAATTAACAGTGCAATCCATTACACCCTAATACTTTCGACAGTTCATCACTTTTAATGATTGTATTAACACAAAGCAATAGTTCGTTATATGATATAAACTATAAAAAGTTGGATAACATTCGCGGGAAGGAGAAATACAATAATCAGTTAAATGTAAGGACTTTTTCCATAATAAAACAATATTGATAAAATAGTTCTATTAAATTATAAAATGCTTTATAGCGTGTATATAATATATATATATACATTCAACTAGATGAAGGGAAATATATAGAGAAAAGAAAATTTAAAAATTAAATGGAAACGTTGGCTTACAAATTTGTTTTATCATGGATTTTGATAAAAAGAACAACCGTTAATAAAATTCAGGTAATTTCTTTTAAAGAAAGTCTACCTTACACGATATTATTTTGCATTCAAAGCACTATACAATAATAACCTTCCCCAATCCTGGCCAATACCACAGAACGTAAGATATTCTTACCCTTTGAATATCCTCCCCCTAAAGAATCCAGTATTACGAGGGCGGGTCAATAAGTGCGTGACTTTTTAAATGAAACAAAGGTTTTTTGATAAAAAGTAATTTTATTTTTCAACATAGTCTCCTTTGAGCTCTATACACTTCGTCCAACGTTTCTCCAATTTTTTTTATCCCTTCCAAAAAATAAGATTTCTCGAGCTCCTCAAAATATGTATTTGTTTGTGAGATGATTTCATCGTTGGAATAAATTCTCTTTCTGTCAAGCCATTTCTTAAGGTTCGGAAAGAAGAAATAGTCACTCGGGGCTAAATCCGGAGAATACGGCGGATGAGGGAGCAATTCATAGCGTAATTCTTGAAATTTTGCCATGGAAACAACACACGTATGGACTCTTGCATTGCCTTGATGGAAAAGAACTTTTTTCTTGGCCAAATGCGGTCATTTTTTTCTTTAAATCCTCATTAAATCGGTCCAATAAGTTGGTATAATATTTGCCATTGATTGTTCTTCCCTTCTGAAGGTAATCTATGTGGATTACACCGCGTGCATCCCAGAAAACAGTAGCCATGACTTTATTGGCTGACAAACCCACTTTGGCCTTCTTCGGCGCTGATTCACCCGGCAAAACCCACTGTTTTGACTGCTGCTTGGTCTCTGGCGTGTTGTGGTGTATCCATGTTTCGTCCACTGTTACAAATCGGCGCAAAAACTCGTCCTTGTTGCGGTTGAACAACGCCAAACATTCGATCGAAGTTGTCACACGATTGCGTTTATGGTAGATTGTTAGCAAACGCGGCACCCATCTTGCAGATAGCTTTTTTATACCCAAGTGATCATTCAAAATCGAAACCACTGACCCATGTGATATGCCTATGGCTTCCACAATCTCCCGCACTTTCAATCTCCGATCGGCCAACACCATATCGTGAATTTTTTCAATTGTTTCGGGTGTAGCGACTTCTACTGGTCGTCCAGAACGTTCGGCATAGATCGTGCTTGTACGGCCACAACGAAATTCTGTAAACCACTTTTTTACCATTGATATCGATGGTGCAGAGTCCCCATAGTATTTATCAAGCTTGGCCTTTGTTTCAGTGATGGTTTTTTTTTCCCGCAAAAAATAATGCTTGATGAGCACACGAAATTCACTTTTCTCCATTTTCTCCACAATTCACGAAGTTGTTTGTCTTTAAAGACTGTCAAACACAAACTAACAGACCCAGCGTATTCAAACTTTTACAGGAGTGAGCTGATAGATGCTTGTTGACAGGAGCAGTGTTGCCAACCTAATTATAAGGCGGGAAATTTAAAAAGTCACACACTTAATGACTCGCCCTCGTAATATGCTCTATCAGTTGCGGGAAGGATGCACAACAACTCTTCCGGATCGTGTAGAAACTGCATGTGGAGAGGGCAACTTGATCATTTTGGTCTCCGGGTAGCTTTGCGGATTCCTTTTTCAGCAGCCTGAGACATTTGATTCACCACGTTAGCGTACGCTTGACTAGATTCAGACCAAGACTCAATGTTATATGACTCAAAAGGGCAGCACCAACATTATCTGATATATATATATATATTTACATGTTTTCAGTATGGCTTTATATTCAGTATTTCATGTTGGGTTTTTTTTTTTTTTTTTTTTTACCAAGCACATTAATTTTACAACTGACTAGTATATGGGCCAGCATCATTGCAATATCAACAGTTGTGTCCGTGACGACTTTCAAAGTTTCAGACCAAGCAACTTCTGAGCCATCATCAGCCTACAAAAGACTTTTCTTTCGGCCAGCCTTGTCTTTTGGCGTTGAAAGGCTTATCAGAATTTTCACCTAAGGAATTTTTTGAAATTCTGCTTAGGCTTACCACCCTTAATGATTGATATTTACTGAACTAGGATCATTTAGGTGTTTTTACCTCAGAAGCTCTTCATGTCGATGTAAAGCTGTTTTAGTTTTTTCTAGGTATAATTTAGGATCTAATAGTAAAAGGCCATTTAATTTCGAATCACACATGCCTATGATTAGCACCGACAGGATGGGATCATCTTGCCACCCATATGTTCTGGCTAAGCTGTGGAGATTAGGTATCCTTTTTTTTAGTAGCACCGTTACCCTGACGGGCTTTCAGAAATTTTTTTCGTCCATAGAGGATGCTGCGTTTCGGGATTGTAAATTGATGGACTGTTTATCAAATTGAAAAATTACCTCCGCTTTGAACGATAAGAAAACTTCCTCAGCTATGTGACCCATCTATTTATTAATTGCGACGATTAATTTTGCCTAATTCGTTGGAAGCCTAATCAAGTCCACTTCCCCCCCCGTCAGTATCGCTGAAAACGATTTTTACTAAGAAGGCCGTGCTGGCCTTACACTGGCCAATGTACTATTGGATTAAAATTGAATGATTCTGTAACGGCAGTGTAACGTACGGATTATCATTTATCGACTCAAAAGAGTAGTTCGATTTATTATCTATGGAATCATTTGAGTCGTCATTTATTGGATCATCCCTGGTAGTCGACATTTCTTCTTATGTTTGACTTCATGTGGGCACTAAGAACCAAAATTTGCCTTTCACGTAGACACTTGCGTATATTCAAAAGGAGAGTTTGTTGACCGTAGATATTATTCTTAGATGATTTTAGTTGGGGTTCGGTCAAGGTAGATCCAAAAAACACAAATTTAAAAAAATGTATTTTTTAATAAAGGATTTCCTGCCAACGTTTCGGCTTACATTGCAAGCCATCTTCAGGGCTGTAGAAATACAATGTCATGAGATAACAGTCACAATTGAAATTAATATAATAGAGAATTACAATAATATAATGTGATATCAAGAGTATGAATGTAGATAGCTATGTAAGAAAATTTAAAACGATTTTGAAAAAAAAACAAATTGAATAAAAAAAACAATTTGAAAAAAACATGCAAACAACGACTTATTGACAAAGAAAGTATTGAATAACATTAAAGAACGAAGAATTAAAGAAAGAAACGTAGGCAGATAATCCTTTATTAAAAAATACATTTTTTAAATTTGTGTTTTTTGGATCTACCTTGACCGAACCCCAACTAAAATCATCTAAGATTAAACAAACATATTTTTTTTTATAAATTTATTGAAGCGTAAACGTTAGAAAATTACATTTTACATAAACTTTGTCGGAAAACATTTTCCGACTGGAACTCTAATAACAACAAATTTTCGTCTCCCCCTATCTATCTCTATCTTATTAGTTTTCAACCAAAAGTGAGTTATTTCAAGAGTTTGAAATGAAAAGGCTAAACGCCGAATTTAGTCTATATATGTTAAAAGTACGAGAGTCCACCTAACATTCGAAATTACTATCTTAAATATATTTCTTAGTATTATAAATTATATTTTTTTAATCTAT
>KZ807243.1:516198-530893 GCA_000696205.2 Oncopeltus fasciatus
CCTTGCAATTCTTAAAAAAAAATAAAATAAAATAAAAAAATACTAAGTAAGAAACGTGTGTGTGTATATTAATGTTTATATTCTACCAATAAAAACAAATTCTGATAGAGACTTTATTGGATGAAAAATAAATATTAATTTCATTTTGCATAATTTTTTTAATTTAAACAAAGAGCAACATTCACAATAAGGAATAGGATAAAACAACAAGGTTTTTTTTTTTCTTTTTTTAAAAACTATTTTCAATAACTTTCTTCAAACACAACAAAAACAACTTATTTTAACATAATATAACTTTAATGTATTTACATAAGAAAAATATTTATAATATTTTTCAATGATGAATTAGTTTCTTGTCATTTAACCATTGCTGATTGACTTTCTTTTTCCAATTTTTCAAAATGTCGGCGAGCGTTTCTAATATTAAGAAGAGTAGCAGCAGAAGCTGTAAATAACAAAAGGTAATGACATGACTTAAAGAAATTATTCATAATATCACTTTCATTTATTTTGCCCGAACTTTTTCAGCTCTTATGAGCTTTAGAGGGTGATAAAGATAATGTCAAGTAGAGTTAATATCCTTTCAAATAAATATTTACTATAAAAAATATTTAAGATTATTAAAATTCAGTCATTATAATCAATTAAGAAAATAAGATATAGATCAATACAATCAAATAAATAATTAAAACAAAATAGTAAATAATAAATTAAATTCTTATTATAAATAATTCAAAAAGATTATAAAGCATTCAAGAGCTCTTGGTGTGGAATACTCACTGAGGCCTAGACAATAAGATAGCTGGAAGACACCTTCTGGACTGCTAATGTTAAATAATTAAATAATCTAAAGGGTTATTGTCACTACCAATGAATATTGAACTATCATACCTTCTATTATCCGTCTTCATTGGTTTTTGCAAACCATCTTCTGTTGGCGAGCGCTTTTGGACATTGTCCATCTTCGAGGCCGAATACATGTGTTCACTGTCACTGTCTATATTCAACTCAACGCCAACAGAAGATGGTTTGCAGAAACCAATGAAGACAGATAATAGAAGGTATGATAGTTAATGCCAATTGTTTGGCTTTGGAGATAATAATTAGATATAAGATGATTGACAGAATAGGTGGAAGAAGGTGAAAGTAAAACTTTAGTAAAACTATCTTATATAGTATAGTTATTAGTAAAAGTATCTATATTAACTCTATGGTTAAGTTTTAAGTTATTTGTATTTTTAAATTTAATTTCTTTAAAAATACAAATTTTATCAGATATGAAAACTGTCACTTACTTAAACATTAAGTCTGTGGGGATATATAACAATGATACCATTTGGGATGAAACTCTTTATAAAGTACAACATATTCTGAATTCTTTGATTTACACCATTGTCAGCGATTTTAGTCCATGAAAACTTGGTCTGATTATTAATATGAATTGCCTTTGATGTTTTAAGCTTAGTCATTTATATTGTATATGCTGATGCCAAATGATAAGGAACTTGAGATTTTGCTTACTCAGTTTGCAAATATCATTGATAATGATGAGGAATTAGTCTTTGAGCGAGCAACATTTCTTATTATATCACATTTTAAACAGAGACCCCAAACAGACATCCATTGATTTGAGAAAGTTTCCAATATTATTAAACAATTCAAATTTGTAATACAAAATTAACAATTTGAGTGAAATTTTTTATCTATTAATAACAGTAAAATTTCATGAAGGTAAAATAAAAATTTTAATATAAATTCTCTCTCTATTGTTAAAACAGTAGAAAAAAGGAATAGTCACACTTGTGCAAATGGAGAGATTATTAGTAGAGAATTTATGTTGGTACAGTCTAGGTTGATCCAAAAAAATACACATTTTTTTTTAATTGAATTTTTTTGGATCAACCTTGAATGAACACCAACAAAAATTCTCTACTAAAAGTCACACCTTCATCACAATTTCTTATGTGAAATGTAATCAAATGTAGAAATGGTCAAAGTTATCCTTTTCCAAGACTGAATACTAAGCTATTAAAATAAAAATATCGACACATACTATAGATATTAAATACATATAGTAATGATACAACTTACTAACACTGTCCAATGGAAGAATGAAAATATTTTTGTTTCATTCATAAATGACTGACAAAACATATATTTACACCTGTTGTGTTCATTTGATTATGCTGGGGGACAAAATAGAAATACTACCATGACAAAGCTTTGTTCTTGACTTGTAGAGAATTAGTGTGCCACAGAATTTCTTCAAATTGCCAAAGGAGCCTTCCATAATGAGCTGGTTTACTGATCTAGTATCCAACCCCAGCTCCAAAGAAATACAAACTACTATGATGACAATAATACGTCTACTCTGATAATTCAAAATACAATGTTGAATTCTTGTAAAATAAAAATAATTCTACAATGAAAATAACATGGTGCTAGCCTCAAAGACAATTAGCGTAAATATGCTCTTATCAGACATCGTCTGCATGAAGACTAAAGACAACCAACAAAAAGGGTAAATGGCATCAAGTGAATAATAAATTAAAACAGCGCTAATAAAGTTAAATAAAAGCCACAGTGGAATAACCCACAATAACTATCTTCCACAAGAATAATCCATCATAAACATGAAAAGAATTGCAAGGCAAAAGTTTTTTTACCTTTAAAATTTTAAAGGCCTTGCAATTCTTATCATAGGGAAGCCATAGTTTCTGCTGATTATCATGTTTTACGTATTATTTGCCTTTATGTAGTCACTCCACATAGTTAGATAGATGTCATTGTTAAGTAGGGGTCTTTGATTTTCACAAAGAAAAAGGGTTTGATTTCTTCAAATTTTATAAGTGGAGATGTGTTCTTTACTCGGAAGTAATAATGTATGGTATGTCTTTATTAACAAATTGTTCATATTTTATTTTTAATTTTACCAATTTCAAACCTCAGGAAACATTATACTGTAATGCTATTTTATGAAAAATATTTAATATAAAATGCAATACTCCTTTGAGGAAAACAAATCATTTCTTGTCTCCAGGAATACAAGTCTCTCTATCCTCAGCCATTTTTCATAGAAGGGATAAGGATTAGGATCAGGTTTTAGGGCAATCAACAATGGTGTTATTATACCCTTTTTTTCTTATAGAAATTTTGTGATGGTTTAGTTCCCAAGAGTTCAAATTTTGGACCTTCACCCTTATACTGCATGACTTAGGACCTTTTAAGTAAAGAAATACTTACGGATTTTAGGATCTGATGTAATAACCATAACATAGGTGTTGGAAGTGAAAACATCTATAAAGGCAGCAAATTTTGAATTCCGAACCTCCATACTCTGAAATTGGGCAGCCACCTTACTGAAAACCAATATTAAATTAAAACTTGGGGGAAAAATTTATAAGATAAGATTAATTATTTAATTTATAAGATAAGATGAATTTATCCAAAGACAGGCATCCAAAATTGTTTTGTAATTTTTGTATTACTTGATATTATTACTGACTAAGTGCAATGAAGTGGGTTGTAAATTGAAAGTTTTGAAAGGGTTTTTAGAGCAAACAGTATATAAAAATACTGGAGGAGAATAAACTATAACTTAAGTAAAATAAATCATACTCACTCAAATAGCAACTTAAAATCAGCTCTAAAATTTTTAATCAACATACCTGCAGCTCAATTTGAATTGTTTAATAATATTGGAAACTTTCTCAAATCTATGGATGTCTCTATGAGGTCTATGTTCATAGTGTGATATAACAAGAAATGTTGCTCGTTCAAAGAGTAATACCTCATCAGCATCAATGATATTTGCAAACTGAGTAAGAGATATCTCAAGTTCTTTAACATTTGGTATCAGCATGTATACTATAGAGGACCAAGCCTAAAAAAACAAAGGTAATTAAGGAAAATGAGCAATCCAAGTTTTCATGAATTGAAATCACTGAAAATGGAGTGAATCAAAGAATTCAGAATATTTTGTACCTTATACAGAGTTTCATCCCAGATGGAAGTTCTGAAACATGTACAATTGATTGGCTTGGATCTTGTTTTTAGAACATCCTCTCTGGCTTTAAATATCTGAAAATAAAAAATGAATCTTTATCTGATATTAGTAGTTGTCATGTATTCAATTTACTTGCTAAAAAATTAAAATACATAAAAATGAAAAGTTTAAATAATCATGTCAATTGCAAGCTTCAACTAGCATGTAGTTAAAATTATGCTCTTATTTTTGCATAATTTAGCTGGTACATTAGTTGTACATCTTCAGATAAGTATTTATTCATAATTCATCTATTTTTTTTTAATGGCATTTCAACCACTAGGGTCATTGATGCCTTGCAAATACTGAGAATAGGAAAATAAAACCAGGGGGAGGCGCAACGGGGGAGACAGGCAGCCACAAATGAGAGGGGGCAGCCAAGCCTGCACTATAAATTAGAATGCTGAGCTCTTAGTGAGGATCTGCATGTATAAGTACCATCCAGATGCCCAGAGCTGGCCCCAACCACTTAGGTCCGGAGTCCGGATTAAGGCAGTTCCGCTTCCCACCACTAGCCCTACACCCATTGCCTCCCTCTCCCACACACCCACCAACAATTCATCTATTGAAGATCATTAATACTAAGTGCACAGGGAAAGACCATGGCAATTGACAAAAACATAACTAACAATGAGAAGTTAGTTATGTATTACTGAGAGAGGAAATTGAACACTAAACAGATTAAGAAGTAAATGAAAAGAGAAAAAGAGACCAAGCTATAGAAGAAATTTCTGTTAGAAAATTAGTGAGGTCTAGAAATGGAAGAGAGAGAGAGAGGAGAGGTTTAATGAGAGACCAATTGTTGATATTTTTATTACCCTTATGTCACAGATATGGCTGGGAGAAGGGAACCCTAGCCCAAATACTTTATAACTGTCCACACAACATACTCCTTGTCACTTATCAACATCAATGCTATCAGGAAGTAATTTACTTTCAAAAAATAGAGGAGCTGGACAATTATAGCTCAAGCAGGTATGATGACATAGCCACTTTCAAGATTGGAAAAAAATTGGCATGCATTCCAAGACCCAATATGTTTCGTCAGGTCAAGCTGAGAAGGTTGATTCAGAAAACTATTCATCAATCAAGGCTTGTGAATCACCTTAGAACCAAAGTTCATTAACACAATCCACAATTTTATTTTCAGATAGGGGGGGGGGGGGGACTTGCATTCTTCAAATACCCGGAAAAATGACCAACATATACAGGTTATATAAAACTATTGGGAATAGCCTTTAAACCCACAACCTTACTATTAGTAATTAGAACTCTCGAATTAATAATAGATGATCTCAGATTCTAAATTAATTATTTTATTATATGTTTAGTGCAATATGTAAGTGTAAAGCAATTTTGAAGGAACTCATTAGATAGTTCTTAACTAATAAAAGCTACATATAAAATTATTCTTAAAACAAAATCTAGTTACCACATCCCGTTGATCTTCTTGAACAAGATCCATTTTGTGTATGAGACAGAATACTTTAGCATCAGGTGAGTTTTGAAGAATAGCATCAAGACAACTTTGATAATAATGTAAATCCTTTTCAAGTTCACGACTTTCTACATCAAATACATAAATTAAAACTTCAACATTTCTGAAAATATTGTCCCTTTGACTGGCAAAATAGTTTTCCATAAAGGCTTCTTGTCTAAAAATAATTTGAAAAAAAAAAAAAGTTCAAAAACATTTGAAAAAGGTTTCTTGATAGATAAATGGACTAATTTTCTTACCCTCCACAGTCCCAAAGGTTCAAAACCAAATTTCCAAGAAATTTCACATGAGAATGCTCAACATCAACTGAAATAAGAAAGAAAACTAGATTAAACCTTCACATCAATGTAAGAATTTATGTCCGACTAATTTCATAGGAGCAAAATTAATAAGTAATTAATTCATTTTTATTCTTTATAAAAATAGGATTTGAATTTCAAAGCTGAGAACAAATAACTAAATTTGATATAATCTTCACTCCACTTTTCCTACAATTTCGACTGGAAATTTTTTATCATATTTATATTTGACCATCATTCAAGATTCTAGCAATACAATTTTATATATAACATTAAAGTAATGATTCACTGTCTAAAAAAAAACAAAAAAAAACCTGGCTCAGATCAAAATAGATTAAATTTTTTATTTGAAGTTGGTTCAGCTTCTCTGCACTAATTCTGTGAGAAAATTTGGTCCAACATAAGCTTGTTAATTTGAATGTTCTTATAAATGCATACACCAATATTTTTCTACCATAAATTGATTCAATCATACATAAAGATTGGTGGATTCTTCGTATATTAGAACTTTTATGTTTTCACCAAGTATCATTTAATTTAAAAAAAAAAAATTAGTTTAGTATGACATAGATGATCTCATATAACGTTCACATATAAAGTTTAGTAACAACTAATAATTTTGGCTTATAAACCGAAAAATTAAAATTTGTGCTAAAGGTTAATCTCCACTCTTAACTCTTCAATTTTGCCTTGTAATTCTTAAATCTTTCTCCTATTACATAAAAAATCTAAGTTGAATTACATTACTCTAATCTAAATAGTATTCCCAACAAATAAATTTAAAAAAATGTTTGTACTTGCTCTTGAGGGTGTAGCCAATCCCCAACACTATTCATCTAAATTCCCCTTTGTATCGAATTTATTTATTTTTAATTAATTTTAAAATTGATTTGCCAAATTGGATTAAGAAAAAAAACTGATTGCTGCTTCTAGGTTGTTAAGTTAAAAATTTACTGTTCAGGTTAATCCCCACATCTGTTAGTTCAATTTTCCTGTGTAACTTATAAAATATGTTTTTTACCATTAAAAAAATCAAGTTTCCAGTTTCATTACTCTAAACTAAACATTAAGCATGCTACATCAAAGAAACATTTTCTATGTGCATTAGATATTAGAGGTATACTCCCACCCTGATTGATTCCATTTTGCTCAATAATAAACTTAGCCTTCCACTTTCCATTAAAGATATATGCCGAACTTCAAGAAAAACTGAGTCATATAGAGTGTTCCCAAACACATATGAAGTTTAGTGGCTAACATTTTTGTATCTAGTAAAAAGGATCAGAGAAAAAATTGAAAACATTTCCAAAAAAATTGTCATGAGAAGTATCTTAATATCTACATTCTTCGAATTCGCTAAAAGTTTACAGGATCGGCATCAGTTAATAGGAAAATAAAAATGACCTAGCCTGAGGAGCTGCAAAATCAGGCAACAAAGCACACCTTCATCTACAAGGCCAATTCATTCCACCATTAGAGGGATTTAAACACAAAAAAAGAGTTAAAACTACCAATAACCACCATTTATTATTGAAACGGTTAGTCTCAGGTCATACATCAGTCTAAAGAAGAAAAATAAACCAACTACAAGTATAAATGATATTTTTCTAAGTATTAAACTTCTTTCCTAATATAATTATTTCAAAATATTAGATTCAGACATTACGAATAGCCTCAAAACTTAGTTTGTCAGGACTTGATTACTGACAACAGAAAGACCCTCGTGACCACCACTGAAATGAGTGTTCAAAACCTGATGTCTACGCTGAAATTCTGAAAAGTATAATTATGCACACTTACTTGTTGCTCCCAGTCTCCTTGTATCTCTGGCAATGTAATTGGCAAATATAATAGATCTCATACTTGTCTTTCCAGAGCCACTTTTCCCCATTAGAAGTACCTTGATTGAAGAACAGAAGTAAAATAAATATAAGAAATATTTTCAAGCAAACTACATTAAAATAACAGAAATAGTAACCACCTTCTTAAAAGAGAAAAGTACCTTCTTTTTCATGGTTGATTTTAATGAAATGTAACTTTGGAAGAAAAATCAAATTCTCATAAATTGAATCATTAACACCTTCAATCGACCATAGTGAGATCTTAAAATTTAATGTATGACATATAAGACACGGCACACAACATAAACAAACATGGTAGTTGATAAAATCGCACAGAGCTACAAGGGAGGAACACCAAAGAGGTATAAATTATAAATAAACACGAACAATTAATTAAACTACCGAAAAATATTACTAGTTTTATTAATAAAAGAAGCTTCGTGAAAATATCTTCTTTAATAACCCCAACTAAAATCATCTAATTATCTTCTTTAATATTTTTATTCTTATATAAACTTATGTTACTTTTAAAGTTTGTTAAAATTTTTAGCTTTATACTCCTTCAGTTATCAATCAAATTGAATTTCCGAATATGTAAATGTAGAACTTTAAAATATTTCTCCTATCTAGTTCTTAAGAAAAAAAAGTATAAAAAAAATATTTTTCATGAACACATTTCGTTTAATAATATTAATTACATGTAAAAACTAAATAATTGTTTTTTTATGGTTAAATATACTAATAAATTTTACTTTAAACTCGTCTATTTTTTTTAATTAAAATTAATTTGAAAGATCTAGAAAGCTTAAGTTACATCACGAGCAGGAGCTCTGATTTATTTGGGTTGGGACTGTCAGCTGTTAGCTCTTTTGATCTGGCAAGAATGGCGATTTCGTCGCATCAGGCTACTAGAGAACATGTTTTGGCTGTTTCTCGAGACTTCGTGTGTCAGCCACGACTCAGTAAGTCGTATTTTCTTTCTTTTATAATATAGAATAAGTAATTTTTGGTAAATTTTGCCTGAGATAGTGTTTACCATCCTATCTGAAAAGTGGGCGTAGCCCCTTTGGATTTTATTACATTAGGTTTTTATTAGTTTCCATTTATCGCTACCTCTTATTTATTTCTTTATTAAAACACTCTACTAGTTTTTATCATTTAATATAATCACTGAATTATTTCTAACTTTATTAATTTTTGAAACTAACTTTATTCTTAAGCTTATTTCACCTATGACACAAAACTTTCATTCCAGCATACAAAACTGTTTCTGGCGTTAATGGGCCGCTTGTAATTCTGGATGAAGTAAAATTCCCAAAATATGCTGAAATAGTGCAATTAAAACTTGCTGATGGTACTTTACGATCTGGACAAGTTCTGGAGGTCTCTGGCTCAAAAGCTGTTGTTCAGGTCTGTGAATATTCATTTCATGTATAGAATTACTTGATTTTTTTAAAAAACATTTCTAATTTATTTATATTCTTAAGGTTTTTGAAGGCACATCAGGAATAGATGCTAAAAACACTCTTTGTGAGTTTACGGGTGATATCTTACGTACTCCAGTATCTGAAGACATGCTTGGGCGTGTTTTCAATGGGAGTGGAAAACCTATCGACAAAGGTCCTCCTATTCTTGCAGAAGATTATTTGGACATTCAAGGTCACTAGATGAATATTTTTCTTTTCAACAATTGTTATAAATAATTTGATACTGTTTAATGTCAAAGTATTTTAGGGCAGCCTATTAATCCTTGGTCTCGAATCTATCCTGAAGAAATGATACAGACTGGTATATCTGCTATTGATGTGATGAATTCTATTGCTCGAGGCCAAAAAATTCCAATTTTCTCTGCTGCTGGTTTGCCTCATAATGAGGTTTGTAATTTTTTCAATTATTTATATCATGTTGAACTTGAATATCAATACTATTAATGTAAGTATTATTTTCTTATTAAATTTTATAAATTTGTATTGCTTGCTTCTCCTATTGCTATTTTAGAAACTATAGTTTTTGTCTTTTTACTAAAAACTTTAGATGTTTTTTTTAAATTTTAAGGAAAGGATGAGATCATTAATGAAAGTTACAGTGATAGGATTAGGGTGTGCCTGCTATACCAAGCGTGACTACAGACTTTTATTGTAGTTTGTGTAGAGTTACTCTATCATGATGAAATGCAGTGCAGTTTTGTTCCAGATAAAAATTAAAAAAAAGAAGCTTTTTGTATTTTTTAAAAGAAATTGAAACAAGATTACTTGGGATTTATTTCAATCATTTAATTTTAAAATAATGCTTTAGGAGCTACATTTTTTTAATGTCTCCTAACAAAAATTTACATGTAGTATTTAAATGAAAACTCTTGGAATATTCACTGGCGAGTGATAACAGATCAGTGGGATTGAATAGTTTACTGTGAATTGAAATTAATTCATCTATCCCAAATGAAANTATTACTCAGATAGAGGGCTTTTTGGGACCAATTCAAGGGCTTGTAATCGACGTGAATTTGTGAATGATGTAATGCAAAATTCAGAATTTATGGATAAGGTGAGTAATTTCTTATTTCAATAGCCTTATTTAAGCCCTTATCTATTGTACCAAATGTTATCAAATAATTATAGTTGGTGTTTTTAAATCTCTAATAATTAATGTCAAATTAATTAAAAATGCTTTATATGGTCCAATTTCCTCCACCTCCTTTTTTTATCTTTGATATGCAAGTAATTCTTACATTCTTTCAAGTTACTCAATGTGAAAGCTTTTGTATTTTTTATGAAATCTAAACCAAAAGTAGACTTCTGACTTTGCTGAAAGTTATTGGTTGCAAGAACCTAATTGTTATTACATTAAAAGAAAAGAAAAAGTGCAGATGTGTTAACATCTTATCAGCAGATATGGATGGGTTTTCTTATCAATAGTCAATCTCTGCACTATATGGATTATCCAATCCTCCGTGTCAGATACTTCTCTCTAGAGGTCTCAATAATTTACTTATGTTAATAAAGTCCAATTTGCCTGAATGTGCTATTGAAAAAAATTTCCTCTAGAGATAATAGTAATATTTTGATTTAATAGTAATATTTGAGATAATAGTAACATTTTATAGCTGTAAATTATCTTATACATTTCTATTTCAGTAAATTCTAAAATAATGTAGCTATTGGGATTATTTTCTTGATGGAGCAGAATTTTTTTTTTTTTTTTTTTTTCAATTCTGATGTAAATTATTTTAGGTTTAAATTTTACATTTAAATTAATATATAATATAGGTTGAGCTTTATTAATAAAAAAAATTTGACTTAAATCTAGAGAAGTTATCTGGTTAATTCTTTTGAATTATTAATATAATATAATAGATACCAAGACACAACAATTTATTTAAAAAAAAAAATTATTTCTGTATGTGCTTACTCTTTTATTTTAGTGAAAAAAAAAAAAATATAATCAAATTATACAAAAGCCTATATTTACCATCCTCCTGCTATCTGATAGAATTTTGTGACCCAAAGAAAAAGCGGGACACTGCATGCAGCTATCTTTACCAGGCATAGCATTCTGATTATTATTTGTTTTTATCTATCTTTGTTTTGGAAAGTCCATCCTTAATTCATCCATAGTGCATTTTTTTTCTTTCTGACTCAAAATAGAAATAGAAAAATAATCTAAAAGTCATCCCTTATTGCTATTTTAATCGATAAATCTCCATCTTATCTATTATACTAATTAATATTTAAAAACCTGTTCTAATAATAAGTAAAATTAGGGTTTATGAGAAAATTCTGTTATCCTGAAACCCTATTACATGATTTTAAAATGTTCTCAAGCTCAATTAGCATAATTTCAATAATTATTTATTATAATGATTTCATTCTTAGTCCTAATTAAACTCTTACCTATCTTTGATATAACATTATAATCTATATCTACTTCATTATGTAGATAAATCACAAAATATAGAGTGGGATTGACCTGAAATATAATTTAAATATGATATAATATTTAATATCTCTCATTTTGAGAAGTTTACATAGTTGCTGCAGGATAAACTTTTTATACTTTTAGTAGTATTGGAGAGACAGGAAGAGTGGACAATAAAATATCCCCTTATCTTCCTGACTTCACATATATATTTTGTTTTAAATATTTTTATTGTGCTTGTGTGTTTATATGTAATAAATAAGGACAGGTCACTGGCAGAAAATTTTACGAATAGTAATTTTTTTCTTTTTTTATGTTCACTACACTCTTTCTCCCACCTGTTCTTATTTATTATATATATCGCAACCAGGATTGTTTCATTTTCTATTCATACAAACATACATACATATATATGTGTGGGTGTGTGTGTGTGTTTATTTCCATTTTTGACTTAAGCAAAATTTTTAGGAGTGGGGGTTTTCCTGTGTTTTGAAATTTAATTTACAGATTATAAGTCATAATTCTTTGTTTTCCTAAATGTAAAAAGGTTTATGTTTGAGCAAAATCATATGAATACGTGTGAGTGATTACCTAAAATGAAAATACAAGTACAACAATTTTTCTTGAAACTAACATGCAGTTCTGTTTGCTGATAAAAAAATATAATCCATAAGTTTTCAATATTACATGACATTGAAAGTTCAATCACAAATCTTCATGAACTACAATGCTGAGGAATTATCTTAGTTTACACATCATGACAGATTTTTTAAATCACTTTCTTTTGGAAATTCAAATGTTATATTGTTGTGTTAAATATATCTTGAAAGTTTCAATTTTACCCCATTAAATTATTTATTAGTTTGTAAATGTCAGAACCATTTATTAAGTTTACCTGTTATTCATTTTTCATAAATGATTTTTTACTATAAGTTAAAATTCCTTTGGTAATTTAAATGATAAATTTATTCTATTCTTTCTCAGATTGCTGCACAAATTTGTCGACAAGCTGGTTTAGTCAAGCTCCCTGGTAAGTCCGTCCTTGATGATTCTGAAGACAACTTTGCTATTGTGTTTGCTGCCATGGGTGTGAATATGGAGACAGCTCGATTCTTCAAACAAGATTTTGAGGTTTTGCATTATTATTTAATTTTATCTTTAGTTAAAAAAAAAAAAAAAATTGCTATTGCCTGTACTAAAACATAAATAATAGTTAAGGTGAAGATAATTTTTAGACCAACTTCTCCGTTAAGAACTCTTTTTCCTAATCATGTTCATGAGTAAAACTTGATATAAAACTTTCAGTTGTAAATTATTTATTTTGTAGGGTTTTTAAAATAGCAAAAAAATTATTTTTAATGCATTTTTGTATGAATACTCATTATAATTAACCTTTGACTGCATCCCAAATATTCAAAGAATCATTCCAAAATGCAAAGTTTTTCCCCACTAATGGTTGTTTTATGGCATTTTAAAATAATGTATGATCATATTTAATTATTCCATATTTCATTTTCATTTTATTGAAATTTATTCAAAGACCACATTTGGTTTATTCCTTCAGATCCTCCATCGTCATTAGTTGGTTTTCATTGGTAAGGGATAGTACCTGCTGATTGTCTGCAAAAAAATAAAACAGTGGCTTCAACCTACCAAAGTCGTGTTGAAATGTGTTATATTCCCTGTATCCACTGCTTTACTGAATATTATAGGTAGATCTTATAAGTCAATGATAGACTACAACCCATATTTTATCCTTTTGTAGCTTTAAATGGCCAGGATAGATGTTCACTTATCATGTAAAAGTTAACCTGATGACATAAATCATGTTAACTTCTGCATGATTGATGTCATCATGGTACAACCACTTAACAGTTTCAATTCCCCGGACTGATTCTAGAGTCTGCTAATGTTTTTTTAAAAACCATTCACTGAGCTTTTGATGTATATTACCCTGCAATTAGCAAATCACCTGTAGTTACAATGCCTCTCCTTTAGATCCACAGTCAGATTCTCTCCTAGAAGTATTCTGTTAATAATGGCCATTAAGATGCTCGGCAACCTGTCTCCATTTACAAAAGTTCAATCTAGATGTCACCTGATCAGGAGAACTTACAATTTTTGGAGTCCTCAGAGGCTGCTACTACCTCCAGCTGTGTCACCAAGACACCTGCTCCAAATATTCTGCCTAATCCTCAATAAGGATTTTTGAAAAATGTTGAACCCATTCTCCCTATAGTATAAATCCTGCAAATTTGTCTGGTGAAGGTCCAAATTATACCAAAAGATCTGGAGGTCATCAGCAGGTCTGACAGCCCCACCTAGCAAAATCATAGATTCATGGCCTTACAATAAGGCCACCCATATGTTGAAGAGGATGAGGATGCTCTATCTCGTTGGGGTCATAACAGTCAAACTGTTGTAAGATGAATATTTTTAATACTGGTTGTCTTTTATTATAGTTTATAAGCATAATAAATTGCAGATTGAATTTGTTTTTTAAGCTTCTTAAATAATTGAATTAAGAAATCTATTTTTCATTTATTTAAAATAGTTTTTCACTTCTTTAGGAAAATGGTTCAATGGAGAATGTGTGCTTGTTTTTGAACCTTGCTAATGATCCTACTATTGAGCGTATTATTACTCCACGTCTTGCCCTCACTGCTGCTGAGTTTCTGGCCTATCAATGTGAAAAGCACGTTTTGGTTATTCTTACTGATATGTCTTCTTATGCTGAAGCTCTTCGAGAAGTATCAGCTGCACGAGAAGAGGTAATTATTTCTAAATTAAATTAAATTATGAGATGGGAATTTGCTTTGCATTTACATTGTAAATGTTGTTAAATAAATATTTTTTTTTTTACACATAACATGAAAGATATGTCTGAACCACTTAGTGAACTGTAATTTCTTAAAGAAGAAAAACGTGTTATGATAAGCCTCAAATTCATGTTTCTTGACCCATGAATTTATTATATGAATAATTAATAATAATGTATAATAATTTTATTCCTGTATAAAATAAGTTTTTTGGTCTAGAAAAATGTCTGAATTATCCACAGCACTTCATCCAGTGCAGTTTTAATAATTAAATAACT